>MCJB01048325.1:0-89647 GCA_002018475.1 Nicotiana obtusifolia | reverse complement strand
CATCTAAGAGCTCCAGGCTAATATTCATAGCCTCTTTGTTGGACTCCTCGGTTGCATGCTAAAATCTGATGCTCGGTTCGCCTACCTCGACCGGTATCAATGCTTCGGTGCCGTATACTAAAGAAAATGGAGTGGCTCCGGTACTGGTTTTTTTAGTCGTTCGATACGCCCATAAGACTTCGGGTAACATTTCCCTCCACCTTCCTTTAGCGTCAACTAACCTTTTCTTGAGGTTTTGAATTATAGTTTTGTTGGTCGATTCTGCTTGACCGTTGCCGCTGGGGTGGTACGGAGTTGACAATATCCTTTTGATTTTGTTGTCTTCGAAGAATTTGGTTACCTTATTGCCGATGAACTACTTTCCATTATCGCATACGATCTCAGAAGGCATTCCGAATCGGCAGATGATATGGTCCCATATGAAGTCGATCACCTCCTTTTCTCTGACCTTCTCGTAAGCCTGTGCTTCCACCCACTTAAAAAAATAGTCAGTCTTAAAAAGGATAAACTGAGCTTTACCTGGTGCTCGAGGGAGCGGGCCTACTATATCCATTCCCCACTTCATAAACGGCCATGGCGATATAACTGAATGCAGTGTTTCAGTAGGTTGGTGGATGATCGGTGCATGTCTTTGGCACCTGCCGCATTTGCATACAAATTCCTTTGCGTCCTTCTCTATATCGATCCAGTAATAGCCAGCTCGGATTACCTTCCGAACTAATGAATCGGAGCCCGAATGATTGCCACAAGCTCCTTCGTGTATCTCTTTCAAAATATACTCGGTAACCCCGGGGCCGAGACATATAGCTATGGGCCCTCCGAAGGTTCTTTTGTATAGAGCTCCATTATCGGCCAAACAAAACCGGGCCGCCTTTTCACGCAATGCTTTCGACTCTTTGGGGTCAGGTGGCAACTTACCTAAGCTGAGGTATTCTACGTACTTGTTTCTCCAGTCCCAAGTCAGACTTGTCGAGTTGACCTCGGCATGACCTTCTTCCACCACCAATCTCAGCAACTGCACGACCTTTTCGGAGTCGATTTCTTCATCATCGACCGATGAGCCTAGGTTAGCGAGGGCGTCGGCCTCGCTGTTTTGTTCCCGAGGTATGTGCTGCAGGGTCCATTTCTTGAACCAATGTAAAGTGACCTGCAGTTTATCCACATACCTTTGCATACGTCCCTCTCTGACTTCGAACCTTCTATTCACTTGGTTGACTACAAGGAGAGAGTCGCACTTGGCCTCGATTATTTCTGCCCCAAGGTTCTTGGCCAATTCTAGACCTGCAATCATAGCCTCATATTCGGCTTCGTTGTTAGTCAGTCTTATAGTCTTAATGGACTGTCGAATTGTGTTCCTGGTCGGGGCTTGAGTACGATGCCCAACCCCGACCCCTTCGAATTTGATGCTCCGTCTGTGAACAGAGTCCACACTCCCGAAGGAGTCCCCGATTTAGTCATGAGCTCTTTCTCAACTTGGGGAATGAGCGACAGTGTGAAGTCGGCGACAAAATCGGCCAGTACTTGAGATTTTATCGAGGTTCGAGGTCGATATTGGATATCGTACTCGCTGATCTCGATTGTCCACTTGGCCAGTCGGTCGGATAACTCGGGCTTATGCATAACATTTCTAAGTGGGTAAGTTGTCACCACGCATATAGGGTGACATTGGAAGTATGGTTTCAATTTCCTAGAGGCACTCAATAAGGCGAGTGCTAATTTTTCTAAGTGCGGGTATCTGGTTTCGGCTTCTCCTAACGTCCTACTAACATAATAAATGGGAAATTGCGTACTTGTTCTTCTCGAACCAAAACTCCCCTTACTATCTCCGACACGGCGAGGTAAAGATATAATAGCTCGCCTGTTTTTGGCGTGTGCAATAGAGGCGGGCTTGAAAGGTATCTTTTCAGTTCCTCTAAGGCATGCTGGCACTGCGGTCCCCTTGAGAACTCATTCTTCTTTTTTAACAAATTGAAGAACCGGTGGCTTCTATCCGACGATATAGATATGAAGCGGCCTAATGCTGCAATCTGACCTGTCAGTTTTTGAACGGCCTTGACGCTATCGATGACTTTTATATCTTCGATGGCTTTGATTTTGTCCGGGTTGATCTCTATCCTCTGTTCGAGACCATGAACCCGAGAAATTTCCCGGAGCCTACTCCGAACGTGCATTTTTCCGGGTTCAACTTCATGTTGTACTTCTTCAAAATGTCAAACGTTTCCTGCAAATGACTAAGATGGTCCTCTGCTTGCGGGACTTGACCAACATGTCATCAATATAAACTTCCATAGTTTTACCTAGTTGGTTTTCGAACATTTTATTCACCAGATGCTGATATGTAGCCCCCGCATTCTTAAGCCCAAATGGCATCACATTATAGCAGTAAGTGCCATATTTAGTGATGAAGGATGTTTTCTCTTGATTATCCTTATCCATTTGTATCTGGTTATATCCAGAATAGGCGTCGAGAAAGCTAAGAGTCTCGTGGCCAGCAGTGGCATCGATCATACGATCGATGTTGGGCAGGGGGAAAGAATCTTCGGGGCATGCTTTATTTAGGTCCTTATAATCTATACACATCCTAAGTTTGTTTCCCTTTTTAGGTACTAAAACTACGTTAGCTAACCATTCGGGATACTTTACCTCCCGAATGGACCCTATTTTTAAAAGTTTGGTTACCTCATCCTGGATGAAGACCTGCTTGACTTCGGATTGAGGTCTCCTTTTTTGTTTGACCGGTCGGAATTTTGGATCAACACTCAGCTTGTGTGTCGCAATCTCCGGTGGTATGTCTGTCATGTCTAAATGGGACCAAGCAAAAGAACTTTCATTAGCTGAAAGAAAAGAAAGTAGTCTGGTCCTGAGCTCGGAGTTCAAACCCGAGCCCAGGTATATCTTTCGATCGGGCGCGTCATGGCAGATCGAGATTTGCTCCAGCTCCTCGATTGTTGACTTGGTTGCGTCGGTCTCATCCGGGATGACAAAGGATCGGGGTATCCCGAAGCTATCTTCATCAAGTCGATCTTGCCCACCCTCATCTGTCGAAGGCGGCTTTTGTGATTGCTATTTGGCCCTCTGTTGGGGAATGGTAGACTTTGGTGTCGTTTCTTCTACTGCGAACATTTCCCTTGCAGCATGTTGTTCTCCATAAACGGTGATGACCCCCTCGGCCGATGGAAACTTTAACATCTGATGCAAGGTTGAGGGTACGGCCTTAATATCGTGTATCCAGGGTCTTCCGAGCAGGGCGTTGTACCTCATATTGCCCTCGATTACACAGAATTTCGTTGCCCTGGTAGTTCCAGGGACGTTTACCATCAGCGTTATTTCTCCCTTGGTTGTCTCCGATGCCATGTTAAAACCGTTGAGCACCCGGACCTAGGAAATGATCTGGTTTGTTAGTCCCTGTTGTTCAACGACCCAAGACCGGACTATGTTGGCTGAACTCCCGGGGTCGATAAGTACACGCTTCACTCGAGTATCGTATATCAACATCGATATCACTAATGCATCGTTGTGAGGTTGTGTAAGGCCCTCGATATCTTTGTCGCTGAAGTACAGAGTTCCCTCCGTTGCATAGTCCCGAGTACGTTTTTCTCGGGTAATGGATATTTTGGTACGCTTCAGTACCGGTACTTGAGGCGCATCGGCACCTCCAATTATCATGTTGATTGTATGCTTTGGCTCTTTTTGATCTACCGACATGTCCCTATTTTCATAATGATTCTTTGCTCGGTCGCTCAGAAATTCCCGAAGATACCCGTTCTCGAGCAACCGGGCTACCTCTTCTCTCAACTGTCAGCAATCTTCCGTTCTGTGTCCGTGAGTGCCATGATACTTGCATACAAGGTTGGGGTCTCTTTTGGCGGGGTCTGTTTGCAATGGCCTTGGCCATCTGGTGTCCTTGATGCGACCAATTGCTGAAACGAGGGTTGCCGGGTCGACATTAAAATTATATTCAGACAATCGGGGTGCTTCTTGGCGATCACTGGTTTTCTCGAAGTTGCCTTTTGGCAACGGCCTCCTGTTCCTTTGATTGGTGTCGTACCTGTTTTCTTATCTCGGGATGTTATGTCCCCTCGGTACAATCCTCCGATCTTCTGGGTATGGCCGGTGCCTGTCTCGGTTCGACCTTGGTTCTCGAAAGTTCTCCCTTCGATGTCGATCAAAAGCTTTAACCGTATAAGGGGAGCCTGATGCAACCCCGACTTGGTCATCTTCTATTCTGATCTTCGACTGATATCGGTTATGGATGTCTGCCCAGGTAACGGCCGGGTACTCAATCAAGCTCTGTTTAAGTTGCCGAGATGCCGCATAACTGCTGATATTGAGCCCTTGAGTAAAGGCTTGCATGGCCCAGTCATCTGTGACCAGTGGTAGGTCCATCCGCTCCATTTGGAATCGAGATACGAACTCTCTTAATGTTTCGCTGTCTCGTTGTCTGACTTTAAACAAGTCCGATTTCCTCGTCTCGACCTTGATAGCACCTGCATGGGCCTTGACGAAGGTATCAGCGAGCATGGCGAAGGAGTGGATGGAATTTGGTGGTAAATTGTGATACCACGTCATTGCCCCTTTAGAAAGGGTTTCTCCAAATTTCTTCAGGAGGCCGGACTCGATTTCGTCATCCTCGAGGTCGTTCCCCTTTATAGAACATGTGTAAGCTGTTACATGCTCATTTGGATCCGAAGTTCCGTTATATTTAGGAATTTCGGGCATGCGAAACTTCTTCGGAATCGGCTTCGGAGCGGCACTGGACGGGAAAGGTTTTTGCACGAACTTTTTTGCGTCCAAACCTTTCAACACAGGAGGTGCTCCCGGTATTTGGTCTACCATCGAATTATATGTCTTGACTTTCTTGTCGTTAGCTTCGATCCTTTTTTGTCTTGTCTCGACCCTCTTAGTCAACTCCTCGAGCATCTTGAATATCCCGGAGTTGATTCCTGAGGTGTTTTCTTCTGGTTGTGGTGTGACCCGCTCGTTTTGTTCGGCTACCACTTGAGGAGGAACGGCTTCGGCTCCGCCCGGGTTCTGAATATGGCTTTGTAACTGGGTTATCGCCGCTTGCTGGGCTAGTAGCATATCAAATATTACTTTGAGGCTAACATCATCTTCCCCACTTTGCTGCATACCCGAGTGATTCTCCCCCCGAACACTGTGCGATGGGCTGGGGGCTTGATCGGTATCAACTGCCATTTGGGAGTTGGCGTCGATTAGGACCTCGTTTCTGGGCATAGCGTTGTTTTCGCTTTGGTGGTTGAATTCGTTGTTGACGGGAAGTGAGTGAGACATAATTAGGCTATAACCTGTAAAGCAGAAGATTCTACAAAGAGCAAGCGTAAAGTAGTGCGTGAAAAAAGAATTGTATCAAAAATTCGCTAATATCCTTAGCCCCACGGTGGGCGCCAAACTGTTTACCCTGAAATTCGGGTAACAATTGAATTTGTTCGTAGTGCTAAGGATCCGTGAATAAATTTGATACAATGTAAAGTATAATGTAAATAATTGAAAGATAATAGATAAAAGAACAATCAAACCACAGAGATTGAGTAGCTGGCAACGAAATATAAACAGAACTTAATGAGCAGTGACAATGAACAGTAGTGATGAACAGTAATAATTCTAATATTTTCTCTTAGTATATCTTGTCGTTTACAGTGAAGGTCGAATGCCCTTCTTATAGGTAGCTAAAAGAGCCCTAAACATGGTAAAAGTCTAATTACAGAGTAAATCCCTTTAATTACGGGATGAAATATCCTAAATGGGGCCTTAACGCCTATAACGGTTGAGATATTTACTCCTGGCGAGATATCAGGAATCCGTGAAATATCTGGTTCAAAACTGATCCTTTGTTACGAGACGTGCCCTGGCCGGCCGATATCGGTTGCCCCGTTTCGGCTGCTCCAGCCTCCGTATCCGATTTGTTGACTTCGGACCGAGGCAGTCCGGCCTCATATTACGTCCGGGCCCGACTTCACTCGATTGTGTCCGACCCAATACACAGCATTTCTTTTTTCTATCCAGCACGTAGTCCCAACGACGTACCTGAAGAAGCCAAAGTAGTCTCTTATATTTGTTGATTTAAAATATTTCCATTGTCTTGGATTAAAACATGAGATCTAGTCTTTAATTGATTGCTTTTTAGAGGGCCCATGTTTTCAATTCCCTTGCCATCCACTATATTATGTGGCAAAAAATTAGCCGACATCACTTTTTTTGTAAAGTAAGTCCATCACTCCCATTTGACCCCAAGTTCCTCATGTTTCCCTCCCCCACGTTCTCCTTATTCCCGTCTCCATTATCACAACTTCTCCTCATACCTCTTCCTTCTCAGGATTTGATCTGCCACCTTCTACGATATTTTCTATCGGCATCTTCATCGACACCACCTGAAACTCCTTCGCATAATACTAT
The DNA here is from genome assembly GCA_002018475.1 of Nicotiana obtusifolia. NCBI lineage: Eukaryota > Viridiplantae > Streptophyta > Magnoliopsida > Solanales > Solanaceae > Nicotiana > Nicotiana obtusifolia. The sequence continues at coordinate 83,233 of MCJB01048325.1, read as the reverse complement.
CTCTGGTGAGAATCTCTGGTGTTTTTCCTTTTCTAGCCGAGCTTGCCTCACCTCCCATTCTCATAATTTTATCCCACTAATTTTAGATCGAGAGTCACTTTTTGTGTCGCTAGTCCATTCCTTGCCACTGGTGATGCTACTTGAGTGAGAATCTTCTTGGGATGCACTATTATTCCTTCTATATCCCCTATACCCACTCCCTGGCGGCCAAAATTTAGCACGCATCCACGCCCGAACTGATCACTCTCCACCTCGCCCTTGTTAATATTCTTTGTGCTTTCAAAACAGGTTTTCTCATTATTCCCCAAGACACCGCAATCGAAGCATATACACGGTAAGTTTTCATATTGGAATTCAACCCAGCGATTCTCATTCCCTAACTTAATCATCTTTCCTCTAGGTAGAGGCTTTGTAATATCCAGCACAACAGGAATTCTAATGAATCTTCTTTCTCAACCACCATTTGCTGGTATTACAGCTTCAATTGTACCACCAATTACATTCCCTACCTTTGTCACTACATCTTGTGTCATCCAATGTATTGGTTTGTTCCACAATTGTACCCACAGTGTTCGAACACTGAAAGGCTCTGGTTTACATTCAATTCTCGGACTGCACTTCCTTTTACCAAGTAAGAATTGATCGTTGTTGGTTCCCCAAGCACACACAACTATACGCGGCCGCCAAGTAATAAAAAGACTCGAAAGTTGAATGTGGAACGCACAGAGACTTAGAATAATTGTTAACTAAGCTAAGTAAAGTAAATTTATTGTCCAAAGTAATAAAAAATAATAGTTTTCTATTAAGCTACTGTTGCAAAAACTAAACAAGTAATCAACTAAATTAACAAAAACGTATAAGTTTGTTGTTGGATTTTACTCAGAGGAGATGAAGATTCCAGGGTTGCGGTCGGCTTATCAATCCTATTGAGTTCCTAATTACACCTTGTTAATCTAAATTATCTATGGTTGCTAGTTGACCAGATCGTATATATAAATAGCATGTTTCCAGAATTATCCATCTGTCCACAATATATCAATAATATATTCCTATAGTATTGAATCTATTATGAACGAATAAAATACAACATTCAACTAAGCAAGACTGTTAGGTATACTCCGATCCTAACCGTGAAATCCTACCCCGAGCCACGGGTTCACAAACAAGCTCTTAGTAATTCCACTCTAATCTAAATATGTCTGTTCTAAACATAGCATAAATAGTAGGGTGAATCGGTAGCTACAACAATTCACAAGTTAAAACGAGAATTAAAGAAACAACCATGAGATGATAATTCGAATTAACGAAGATGTACTTAATAAATGTAAATATTTATCTCAACCACAACACTAAAAAATAGAGTGCTTAGCCATTCATGTTCATGGTAACAATTATTCAAGTATTTTGAATAAACAAATTACAAAGAAAAGATGAAGGGATGAGAACTCTACGAGTTTCCCTCCAAAGTTGTTCCACGTGGTGCTTTTGCCTCCAAACATTGTCCAACCCTTCACTAATCACATTTAGGAATTATTTATAGGCTAGGGTCGGAGTCTCCAAGTCCAAAATCGAGTAGGAAATATTTTATTCGCGGACTGGAGGGTACTAGGCAACTGACCTTGCAGGACCAGGTCTGGGGCGCGCTTGGAGCCTCGCGAGGCCAGGCCTAGCGCCTGGTCTTGCTTTTTTCGTCTTTTCATTCTCTTTTCTTGTATTTACATCACCATATTATGCAACCTTCACTCGTCTTTATATTCCAATAATCCTACACACAAAACAACTTAATTAAGCTCAAACGTCACACATATTAACATCAAAACACCAATGTAAGGTAAGCAATGCACTAAAAATATAGAATTATAACCAAACATCACTACCCACACTTAAACATTGCTTGTCCTCGAGTCAACCAACAGAGTACACTAACCTTGAGCACTTTATACTTAATACACCCAAAGCACACCACACACATGACTATGGTTTATAGCAACAATTAAACTCTAGTATATACATTTATCACCTGCTTCCTATAACTCATGTCATACTTCAAAATTTATTCAACATAAAGAGGACATGCCCATAATAATTCTAGCCTCAAAACCCGACTCAATGTCACAATGCACTCATGGCTTGAACACTCAATATCGTAGAGAAGTCTTATAACGTAACTTATCCATCGTGAAATCGTGTGCCCTCACAACAAAATCATGGATAGTAAGTAGAATCCACACATTCGAATCACATGCTTAAATATAGTTCAAGGACTCACATATATCAAAGAAATCGCCCATTGTCATAAAGAAGTCACATGCATGCAAAAGGTACCATATGTTTTCCCTTTATGTAAACATCTACTAATGTAGGCTCGCTCGATCTAAAATCGATTAGGACTTTTTCATGGTTGTAATGTAGGCCAAGGAATGAGTAGGTTAAGAATAGTGACCAACCCTCCTACGTACTTTAAGACATCACAAAATTAACTTTAAGTGCAAATTCTGCCATCCAACTTCAATTTTCACAAACAAAATCACCCCCAAACAATATTCCCTCTTTCTTTAAGCACTACGTTAATTTGTACCTGCCAGCAAGGACAAGATGTCAATTTATTTATCGACATATATATTCTTTCAGATTTTTCTTTCTCTTTTTCTTTTCAATAACAATTTTCTCTTCTACAATTCCAGCTAGTAGTGTATTCTTTACAATACAAGTGCACCTTTCTTCCTTTCATTGGTTCCACTCAGAAGCCACTCATGTTTCCCCTTACTTCTTCTAGCGCTCATTTGCAATTAAGTGCTTTAATAGGTAAAAGGATCAAAACAATGTCAATTAAGAAAAAAAATGGATGTAGGCTTGTAATGTGGTTGCCAAATAAAAGTTTATAGACTCAAAAGGGTTGACTAGGGATAATTTTTATTTGTGGTAAGCATTAAGCTCAATAAGATCGAAGAAAGCCTAAAATCACCCCGAGCAACACCTAAAATTTTGCTTCAACTCACACATCGGGCAAGTTCTAGACGCAAATGCAATGAAATAGACAATACAAAGGACTCACTTCATACCTGGAACATGACTCACTAAAGACGATCACATACCGACTCTCAAACCATTATCAAGTATTCACGGAGCTACAAGATATTATGCATTAAGCACAAAATGATATAAGTCAAAAAAAAGAGATACATGCATTACAAGACATGCTATCTAATTTATCAAGGCATCATGACAATTTCAAAACATAGAAAGATACTACACATGCCAAAACATAAATATGCTACTATCAAACAAATTAAAGACGCCCAGGAATCTCATCTTCCTCCATCCTCTTATTTCCTACATTCTAATCTACTCTAAAAATAAAAAATTATTGCCCGATTCAAACTACATCACATGAAAAAGAACCGAGGCACAAAGAAAATCCACGGGGGGATTATTACTACCTAAAGGAACCAAGAGACATATTTTTGTGATTTTTCTATTTTTAACTTTTTTTGTGTGTTTTTGTTTAGACTTTAATCTCTCAAGAAAACTATCTAGGAGATCCATCATCGGGAAAATTTCAATGTTTTCTAATTTTTTTCTGATTTTCTGTGTTTTTTATTTTTTTAATTCTTCTCCACTTAAGTAATGCTAAAATAGAAAACAAGAAACTAATCTAAAACTAGACTATTAAAAATGATATAAGAAGCTAGACAATACTAATAACTATTTACAAACCAACAAGAATCCCCCACCCCACACTTAAGTCGTGCAATGTACCAAGTGCATATGAAAGCAAATAAAATCAGGTAAGGGTGGTAAAGAAACTCCCTAGTCACTCTTCGTCGTCCCCATCAGCATAGAAGGCTCTAGCAGTGGCCTCCCAATCATCTTCATCATCAGCTCCCACATCATCATCATCACCCTCATCGGGCTCCTCCTCGGGATGCACTAGCTCGGGCTTTCGAATGTTCTGGGGTGTTCACATCCTCATCATTAGGCAAGTGCTAGCCTTCACCAATTTTGACCAAACGTTGAGCATGAGCATTGAGCCTATAATGTTCATTCAGGTGTGCTCGCTCCTCTAGAGTAGTCGGCCGCCTACCAAATTGCAGGTGCAGGTCAACCATCCCATAGAAGCGAGCCATAAAACTAACATCTCCAGCCTGATGCTTGGCACCAATCAGCACAGACCCATCATCATCCTCCTTAGCCAGAATGCTAGTAATATCAGTCCCCCAGAGTGCAGCAGGAATGATCATATCAAATTCCGACTCCTCATCTACCTCTTCCCTCCTCAGGTAGTGCGTCAGCACATTTCCAAAAACAATCGATCCACCCTCTTACTTTTCCTCACTTGCGCCGTCTACTGGCGTATCAACTGACCCACACTCACCTTTTTGTCACGACCCAAAATCTCATCTTAAGGGACTGATGGCACCTAGTTTCTAAGACTAGGACATGATGAGATCAAATAGAATACAACAATGTAAATGTTAAATAAAAGCTAAATAAATTCCATAACATAGCCAAACAAGAAATATAACAGTCATAATCCCAAAACCAGTAATACTGAGTCATAAGCTCTAACAAGAATATATAATAGTCTCAAATGTACATCACTATTCGAAAGACACAAACAGTAGAAAAGAAGTAGAATGGTGATTCTGAGGCCTGCGAGCGGAACAGCAAGTATACGTTAAAGTCTCCAATAGCTCAGCACCACTCTCTAAAGTCCAACACGATCTAAGTTACCTGGATCTGCACAAGAATATGCAGAAGCGTAGTATGATTACACCATATTCAGTACCCAGTAACTATAAAGACTTACCTCAGTGGAGTAGTGACGAAGTTCAAGTCGAGATACTCACTAGTCAATGAACCTGCAAAATATCAAAGAATGGCAACAGGAAGAATAACATAAAGCAATAAATGTAATCTCATTAGAACAAGTGATATCAATTTAGTACAAATAAAAGCTCAATTTTAACAACAAGTCATTAATTTGAATTGCACACATAAGGCACCTCGTACCACGCTGTCAATCACCATCGCATGGAAAAGAACTTGTGCCACAAAATATACCACACCTGCACGGCAAGGAGCTCATGCCATAATATAAATCACACTTCATGGCAAAGACCTCGTGCCACAAATATAGTCTGATTCCATGCCAATTGTCAATCACACGTTCAAGAGAAATTTTCAAGAACCAACTACAGTAATGCATGATAACAACTTTCTTTTTATTTCAATCCGTTATGCTACCAACAACTCAACCGAATATGAGATAACAACTCCACATAGGTAAATCCATCTTGGCAATCAAATCATCAAGTAATAATAGAGACATAGATTGACAAGTTAGAAATCACACAACAAATCATGTAAAAATGCATGACACACATAAAGAAGTCATAAGAACAAACAAGAATACCTCTTTTGCACCATCACACAAATATCATCAAGAAAATGCTCCCAAGATATCACATATCATCCCCACATTGCCACCCTTATCTCACCGCATACGCAACAGTAAAGTAAATGACTTCCTTGTCTCGCCACACGCATATTAATAAATCATCCCACCTTGTCTCGTTACTTGTACAAACCCGATATAGCCTACATTGTCTCGCTATATGTGCAATGTCAATAATAACAATAGCAAAGCAAAAACCCCGTGCCAACACCCGATCAATTCGCCCAACAAGTCAACATGTGCCATAATCATAAAAACACAGCATGCCAACAATTATCATCAAGATATAAACTCACAATATTCCAATGCATTGCACAAGGACAAACCAATAAGGGAAATGCAGATGGGTGTTCAACAGATAGGCAGGAATTCAACTAGCTCAAGTTATCAACAATCTCACAAACGCCCAACTAGGCCAATTTAAGAAATACAATCCTAAAACATGATCTCTAAAATGGAACATAAACTCAAGTACTCATCCAAAGTGAATACACATAGTCCAAAGACCTCTCAGTCAAACAAGGCAATAAGAGCAACCTCGAGTCAAATTCGATCATAAATCACACATAGGATCATGTACACACTCGTCACCTCATGTACATGTCATTTCACATATATCACAAATAAGCAATTAAGCCAAATCCTAAGGGGGAATTCCCCCACATAAGGTTAGGAAAGATACTTACCTCAAAATCTCTCAATCAGTACTCTAAAAATACTTTTCCTTTAAAATTCACCTTCGCTCGACTCAATCTATCTGGAAAAGACTTAATAATATCAAACAACGCAAGAGAATTCAATTTCAATTAATAAAGCTAAGATCTTTATACTTTTTTAAATAAAAGTCAACCCTGAGCCCACCTAGTCAAAACCTGAGTTGAGAAGTAAATCTTGACTACCCATAACCTCATGAGTCCAAATATGTGTTTGGTTTTCAAATCCGAGTCCAAATCGACTCTCGGATCTCAAATTTTCATTTTTAAAAACATAATCAAAATCCCAAAATTTCTCTTTAAAATCTCATGATTTAGATGTTAAAATTCATAAATAATCAAGTTACATTATCACAATTGGATGAAAAACACATACTCAATAGCTTTGTATCAAAATTCCCTCCTAAAATTGCCTCCCACGAGTCTAGAGCTCAAAATGTGATAAAATGAGACAAAGTCCTAAAATCCCATCCTTTAACCCAAAATGCAAATGTGACACGGGGATCGCAAAAGCGAACCCTCTCAGCCTCAGGAGATGTTGCAAATGTGATACACGCTTAACAAATGTGAAGCCATACCCCATCGCAAAAGCGATAACGCGATCGCAAATGTGATCATCCCAGCCCAGGTTCCCTTTCGCAATTGTGACCAAGGCTTTTCAAATGTGAAACCTATCACCCCCTGCCAAGTTCTGCAAAAGGGACACAAACTCCGCAATTTCAAAGGCAGTCCACTCAGGCAACCATCGCAGATGAAATACTCCCCTTGCAAATGTGAGGTCTGCAAATACGAACATGATATCGCATTTGTGAGACCTACAACACTTGCAAAGAACCAAAAAATTCTAAAATAGTCTAAACCACTTCGAAACTCACCCACACCGCCAGGGTGTAATGACCCGATCGTTCGTTTTGGCTATTTGGATTTTTGTTCGGTGGTTCGAGGTCAATACTAGCTTCATATGATGTATTATGACTTACGTGTATGGTTGGTTTCAAATTTCATTCAGGATTTGGAAGAATGATCCTCATTTTAAAAGCTTTAAGTTGGAAGAGTTGACCAAGTTTGAATTTTACGTATTTGATCTCGGATCAGAGTTTTGTTGGTTCCGTTAGGCCTGTTTTATTGGTTCCGTTAGGTCCGTATGGTGATTATAGACTTAAGCATATGTCTGAATATGGATTTGGAGGTTCCTAGGTTGTTTCTTGAATTGGCAAAAATTTCATAGTTGAAGGTTTGGAAGGTGATAGGTTTGACCGAGAGTTGACTTTGTATGTATCGGCTTCAGATTGCGGTTTCGGGGGTTGGTAAAGGTTCTTTGTGTCATTTCGGACTTGCATGCAAAATTTGAGGTCATTCCGAGTTGATTTGACATGGTTCTATATGAGTTTTAAAAGTTAGAAGTTCATTAATTCATTAGGCTTGAATTGAGTATGATTCGTAGTTTTGATGTTGTTTGGTGTGATTTGGGGTCTCGAGTAGGTTCGCATTATGTTTTGGGATTGATTGGTGTGATTGGATGGGGTCCGGGGGCCTCGGGTGTGTCTCGGACGAGTTTGGATCACTTTGGATCATGTTGGGTGATGTTGGTTTACGCAGGGATCTGCTGTGGTCACACCTATTGAACATTGGGCTCAGGTGCGGGACGTGAGGGCGTAGAAGTGAGCTGGCTAGGAGTTGAAGTGTTGTGCATCTGTGATGTTATTCCTCTAGATGTGACTCTGCAGGTGAAAGGTAGGATTCGCAGATGCGTTAATGAGCTGGTTAGGATGTGTCCACAGATGGGGATGTTTTGTCCCAAAAGCAACCACGCTGGTGCGCTTCATGATTTTGTAACAACCCGGCCAATCAATTAGAGTATTTTAGCCTCGTTCCCCTATTTATTGCCTCCTCTATGTTTAATTGTGGCTATGTGAATTACCGGGGTGGTTGGTTTGGTTTCGGGTGAGTTTCGGAGTGAATTGGGACACATAGTCCCTAAGTTGAAAGCTTAAGTTGAAAGAGTTGGTCGGAGTTTGACTTTTGTGTAGACGACTCCGGAATGAAATTTTGATGGTTCCAATAGCTTTGTATGGTAATTTTAGACTTAGGTATATGTCCGGATGTTGATTTGGAGATCTGTAAGTTGGTTTGAGGCTTTTTGGCGAAAGTTTGAGAGCTCGGTTTTGGGCAATTTTCGAGGAGATTTTCAAGGATTGAATCGGGGTAAGTGTTTTTGACTCGGATTTGCTTATTATTCATGATTCCATCATTGTTTTTATCATTTAATTAGTGTTTTGAGTTGGAGAAAATTGGGGACTTTGTGAAAACTTTCCTAAACTATAAATTGAGGATTTGAAGGTCGATTTGAGGTCGGAATTGGATAATTTTTGAATGATCGGACTCGTATCATAATGGGTGTTCGTATTTTGTGAGTTTGGTCGGGTTATGAGGTGCGATCCCAGGTTTGACTCTTTGAGTTGGCTTTTTTATTTTCTTTAAAGATTGAAACTTTATTATCCAAAATTGTTTCTTATGGTTTGTATTTATGGTATTAAGTTATTTTTACGAGATTCGAGCCGTTCGAAGTTGGATTTTCGCGGAAAGGCTTTTAGGGGATTGATTTGGCTTGTTTAAGGTAAGTATCTTGCCTAACTTTAGTGAGGGAAACTACCCCTTAGGACTTGGGTTGATTTGTGTTATTTGGATTATGTGAAAGACGTGTACACGAGGTGGCGAGTGTACACGTGCTTATGTGTGGTATTTTGACCGGACTAGACTCTTAGACTCTTTCATGCATTAAATTAGAAATTGTAATATCATGTTATATTTTGCCGGTCCTCATTACCGTAAGAGCAAACAGGTAACCATTGTTAAATTGCTCTTACATGCTCTTGATGTTGTTATCACATGCTCTATCCCTTAGTGTTAAACATGCTCTTTTATGCTTTAATTGCCCTTGTTATCTCTCTTATTGTAATGTTACCTCTTTTATTGTCGAGTTATTCTTATTTGGAGTTATTATTTCATGATGCCTTTCCCTGTTGAATTATTCCATATATTTAGATATAGATACTAATTCATACCGTCTCTTTTATTTTTAAGCTTACGTTGTAATTTTAAAGTGAAAATTGCCATTCCATGGAAATACCTTCATTTTGAGTTATTGAAGTTGAAGTTTTGAAAGCTAATATCACTTGAGGTTGAAGTTGTTGATTATTGAGATATCTTTCCTTCTTGAGTAATTTTCATTCATATTGTTATCAATGAGATTCTTGTTCATACTATGGTTGAGCCGTGGGCTATATATTGTGAAAACTTTGGTATTGCTGATTTTTGGCAAGTTGTGGCATATGAAAACTTGTGGTGCGAGTTGTCATTGTGTTATGATATTAATGTGCATGCGGAGGTATAAGGATAGGGGTTAATGTGCATGCGGCAGCATAAGGTGGGATTTATGTGCATTTTTCTAGTAAGGGAAATACTTGAAGCCACGCGGCCACATAAGTGAGCTAAAATGCGTGTAGCTATTGCGAGAAAAATATTTTCAAAACTATCTAATGTAAGGCTCACGTGGCAGTATAAGAAAAGATTGTCATTGTGATTGTGAAATTAAGTTATGAGGCGTTAGCTCGGTTGTGATTCTTGTTGTTATCCCTTATTTACCTCACTTTTTTTTGTCTGCATTGTTTCCTTGATGTTCTTATCATGTGTTCCCTCCTAGTTGCCTTTATTGCTTTAAATTCAGTTGTTAGATTACCTTATTGTATTGCTTTATTGTCTCCATTTATTCGTTTTCATTATCAGACCATACTGTACTTGCTCAGTTTTTCTTATCCTAGTAGGTGTCTTGACATGACCTCGTCACTACACTACCGATGTTAGGCTTGATACTTACTGGGTATCGTTGTGGTGTACTCATACTATGCTTCTGCATATTTTTTTACAGATTTAGGTACTTCAACTTAGGCTAGGTATTAGTGAGTGGACCATACAGTTCGGAGACTTCAAGGAATACCTGCTCGACACACGTAGGCAATGGAGTCACCTTTTGTCCTTATTTTACTATTGTTTACTCTTTATCTAGACAGTGTTGTACTAGGGATTTAACGGCATATTCATGTAAAGCTTATGACTCAATTCCAACGATTTTGGGAATCTTGTTACAACAGTTCTGTTTGGAGTTATTATGAGTTTTATCAAATTATCTTATTATCTTAGCTGTTAAACTTCATTAAGATATTCATGAATGTTAGGCTTATCTAGTCTTAGTGACTAGGTGCCATCACGACCACCTTAGGTGGAATTTTGGGATCGTGACAGGTTGGCAGAAGCGACACCGCAGACGCAGTGTCTTGGATGCATAAGCGGATTTGGGATTTTAGTTTTTTCCGCATCTGTGATGATATTCCCGCAGATGTGATGTCGCAGATGCGACTAAGGGTCCGCAGATGCGAAAGTGTTGGGCAGAACATGTTATATATTAAGGGTTGAGTTATTTTATCACATTTTTTAGATATGGATATCAGATTTGGGCATTTGGAGGGGATTTTATGCGTTTGATTAGGGTAAGTGTTTTGACTCGGATTTGGTTATATTTCATGATTCTATACTTGTTTTAGCATTTATTTGATGAGTCTAAGTGAAGGAAGTTGGGAATTTTAGTAAAAACTTCTCTAAATGAAATTTGATGATTTGAAGGTCGATTTGAGGTCGGAATTGGCTCAAATTTGTATGGTTGGACTTGTATTTGAATAGATGTTCGAAATGTGTCAGTTTTGTTGGGTTGGAGGGTGCAAGCCCGGGGTTGATTTTTTGGGTTGACTTTTTTTATTCTTGTTCAAGATTGAAGCTTTATTATTCAAAATTGTTTCATATGGCTTTTATTTATGATATTAAGTTATTTTGGCTAGATTCGAGCCGTCTGGAGGTTGATTTCCATGGGAAGAGATTATTAGAGGATTGATTTAGCTTGTTTGAGGTAAGTATTTTGCCTAACTTTGTGTGGAGAAAACTACCCTGTAGGATTTGGTCTAATTGCATTATTTGAATTATGTGAAGTACGTGTACACGAGGTGATGAGTGTGTACCCGGGTTTATATGTGGAAACTGACCGGTTTAGACTCTTAGGTTATTAATATGCCTTTAATTAAAGTTGTTGTTATATGGAATATCTTTCATTGTCGGGTTATTTCCCATTTCATTTTGTTGTTGTTGAAATTCTTGTATACATTGTTGTTGAGTCGTGGGCTATGCTTTATTGTGATATTGGTATTGTTGTTTTAGCAATATTGTGGCACATGTGGACATGTTTTGGGGATTGATTGTTGTTGATGGAGCATAAGGGTGGCATTTCACTATTGCTGATTGTATGGAATGATACTGGTGGCTATTGATATATTGTCTGGGTGGGGTGATACGGATGGCTATTGTGTTATTGTCTAACCGGAGTGATACGGGTGGCTACTGTGTTAGTGTCGGGGAGCAGCGATACGGGTGGCTGTTATGATATTGTTAACGCAATGAGATAAGGGTGGCTATATGGGGATGTTAGGTGATGGTCTGGGGCGTGCTGTTGATGAAAAAGGAGTATTCTAGTTGTTGTTTCTGACTTCCATGTGTGTATTAGGAATATTACGTGATTTGTTGTGTTGTTCCCAATGTGCTACTTGATGTTTGTGATATTACTCGATGATTTGAGTTGTGATAGTACACTTGCACATGCATCCACCGTAACATGTAATTTATACTGGTCTAAAATTATGAAACTTGAGGTTCATTGATCATGTACATGTATTATTGTATATTTGCTTTCTCTTCGATGTGGTTTGGAGTGGTAGCCTGTGACCACGCCATGTGGATTGTGATATTAAGCCCATGACCATGCTGGGCGGATTGTGATATTTCCAGTGACCCGCTGGCGAATTGTGATATTAAGCCCGTGACCACGCAGGTGGATTGTGATATTGAGCTCGTGACCATGCCAAGCGGATTGTGATATTGAGCTTGTGACCACGCGGGGCGGATTGTGATATTGACCCTGTGACCACCCCAGGCGGATTGTAATATTGAGGTCGTGAGTTAGCCGTACAACACCTGAGTTGTCCCTGTGGTTGTGGCACGAGGTCTTTGTCGTAAGATGGTGATTGATATGTTGTGGCACGAGGTCCTTGCTGTACGAGGGTGATTGATATGTTGTGGCACAAGTTTCTTGGCGTACGAGGGTGATTGATAATGTAGGCACGAGGTGCCATGTGTATAAGCTTCGTGGTTTGTGACTTGAGATTTGTGATTAGTGATTATGAGGAGTGGTGCCTCGGTGCGACTCTTGTTTTAAATCTTGTGTCGGAACGGTTTGATGATTAGAACTATCATTGTCTTTCCTTAATTGCTTTCACTTGTATTTTATCCGTGCTCTGATTATTTTGTTGTTTTATCAGATGATTTCTCTTTGTGCCATTTATTTACCTTGCTTTCCGTTGCTATCTTTATATTGATATTTTGTACAAGTTACCTGATTAGTGAGTCTCTTGACTTGAAGCTCGTCACTACTCCACCGAGGTTTGTCTTAATACTTATTGGGTACCAACCGTGGTGTACTCATACTACACTTTTGCACAATTTTGTGCAGATCCAGGTATTGGAGCTTGCTGATTTAGGCAGTGAGAGCTTATTGATCGTTGGATTCAAGGTAGAGTTGCTTGATCGTCGTAGTCCCTTGGAGTCCGTTCTTTACATTATTACAGTTAATTCTCTATCCGAACAGTATTGTATTTCGAGTTTTCTATGTATTTAGTAGAGTTCGTCACTCTATACTACCTAGTCTTGGGGAATTTGTTGTGATTATTGCCACGTAGGCTTGTATCACCTTTAATTTCGTATTTACTTTAAACCATGTTTTCCTTATGTCATTTTTAATTAGTTTAACTGTTGTAGGTAATCGGCTTACCTAGTTTTAGAGACTAGGTGTCATTACGATCCTTAAGGTGGGATTTTGGGTCATGACACTATAAGGCCCCGCAAGATTTCGCCAAGGAATTTAAGGTTTCATGGTGTCGAGGTAGGCTTACGTGTTCGAGGGTTGTAGAAATTCTTCGCGTTGGGATGAAGAATGCACTGAGGAGTTGATGGACATTTTTGGCAGAATAAGGCAATTTTGCAGTCTATTTCGCGACCACAGAACCATTTTGCGGACCGCACAATAGTTGCAGAATTTAGCAGAAATTTATTAAATTTTAAAGGTTGTTTTGCGGTCCATTATGCGATCGCATAGTAGTTTTGTTGTCCGCATTTTCGTCGTAGTTTTGGTTTGAAGAATTTTGTTGGGTCATTCTACCGTCAGTTCTGCGATCGCATAAGTGGTCTATGGACCGCAGACCGGTTGCAGACCTGTCCAGACCATTCCTAGTTTTTAGGCTTCACTTTTGCAGTCCATTATGTGGACCATATACCTGTTCTGCGGTCAGTTCTGCGACCGTAGACTTGAGTTCGGAGGGTCCATTTTCCTTTTTTTATAACCCGACCCCATTTTAATAAATAGACTTTGGGACTCATTTTGGGGCGATTATCTGATAAGTTTAGAGAAAGGTGAGAGCATTTTAGAGAGAGAAGGAGGAAAGCTAGCATTCTAATCCTCCAATCTTGCACCAATCTTCAAAAATCAAGAAGCCATTCACTAGACCATTATCTACCCGAGTAAGACCTTGTCCTAAAATCTCCTTGCAATTGTTATAGGTTTAATTAGGTTATGGAGTTGGAATTAGGCCATGCATGTATCAATAGCTTGTAGTATGTGAGGTTAACGAACTAGTTTGGGTAGTTCCTTGTTGAAATTGGTTGAGGGAAGAAGGGATTACCATTGTAGAGCTTTATAGTCTATTTTGCATAGTAGGTGTTTGACAAAATTCCTAAGAGAGTTACACCATGTGAATCCTTCTAATTATTATCCGATTTTCGCTATCTTCCTATAGATTTTTATTGCTAGAAGTGTTGGGGCATTGTAGGAACTTAAGGAAAGCTCAAATAAGGTATTTTGGCTAAACTACTCTCTTAGAATTGAATTCCATGATGTTCCCCTAAGTTTCAAGTATGGTTGGCTCAAGTTCCTGATTCCTATGTTCCGGGTTATTCCTTATAAACTTGCTTATTCTGAATGAGCCTTATGGAAAGAGATACATGTTCAAATTATGGGTTGCGTATTAAAATGTTATTGCTTTGAGTCGTGTTTTAAATGAAAGCTAGTATGCCAAATTGTATGAGAAAAACTCGATATGCTTAAGACTCTTAATTGCTCATGTGTGTACCTAAGGTCTTGATTGAAAATGTCTTTTTGTTGATAATCTATAAAAAATGTTTTGATGTGAAATAAGTGAATTGGGAATATAGAGTGTGGCCAACGTGCCAAGAAAGAAAGTTATACTTGTGGCTAGTGGTGCCAATGAAATAAGATGATGTGACAAAGATTATGAAATGAGATTTGCTTCAATTTTTCCAAAATTATTTCAAAAATAGAATTGTCTAAAAGCTTATGTACTCAAGTCATGCCCATATGTGGCTGTTTTAAACTAATGCTATGCTTTGTGAGTATTTTCAATGTGTTTTGCGTTCTTAAATATTCGTGAGTGGAAATTGTGCGTTGCCCTTTTTGGGGAAGAGTATTTCAAGAATAAATAATGTGTTACTTGTTTATGATATTAACTTGCGCATCGATTGCCAATCATTTTACTCTATTTCTTGGAAAGAAATTTGTTATGCTTAAATCCTTCAATTCTATAATGAACTTAAAGTTGTGATTCCTTTTTTGGGTAAACGGATGGATTAAGCTATTGATCATATCATGGCTTTTGTGCAACGTCGAAAGGGTCCTGATGTAGTGGGATCATTTGGATTATTACAACCTCTAGCAGACGGTTTGAAATTGATTCTAAAAGAACCTATTTCACCAAGTATTGTTAATTTCTCCCTGTTTAGAATGGCTCCAGTGGCTACATTTATGTTATGTCTGGTCGCACGGGCCGATGCACCTTTTGATTATGGTATGGTATTGTCAGATCCGAACATAGGGCTACTTTATTTGTTTGCCATATCTTCGCTAGATGTTTATGGAATTATTATAGCAGGTTGGTATAGTAATTAAGGGGCAGCCGTTCGGTCGCCTATGATACAAGGACCAATAGGTTCAAAATGGGTTTGTGCCGCAGGTGTTGAACGATCTACTCTACACAAGTGTGGCCTTACAGGACTACGGCTCATAAACCCTTTCTTTCATTTATCAATAGGGCCCTGCCCTGATCGGTCACTTTTTTGGTGCAGGATCGATAAGTGGAAGTCATAAAAAAGAAATCTTTCTCTTCGCACCTTAGATCAAGAGGAAGGGTTGCTTGTCAAGCTGGCCTATATGTAATAATAAGAAATTTCTTTCTACTTTATATTATTATATAATTCTAAGAAAAATGGAAAGATTCGGTTTCTTTTAACCGGCTCCTTCTTCTTTGTCAACGCTACTAAGGACCTATAGGTTTGCCTACTTTACTTATTAAAGATAATGAGAATGGGTTATTCAAACAAAAAGGAAAAGGCCCTACTTAGTTGACTGACAATGACAAAGGCTTGCAAAACTATGTAGGGCCTAAGACTCCCTGCGAATCCGTAAATCTGAGGAGCATGCCGCAACAAAAGGATGGTCCCCTATGCATTTCATTTTTTCCTTAAGGGAAAAAAAAGTACCCCCATCACAGTGAACCTCTCCTTGTGATCGGGATGAGGTAGATGCCTTCCGGGGGGGGCAGATCGAATCGGAGTTTCCTTAGGTAGCCACCTACCTACAGTTATCCTTACACTTCCGTGCTTGGTGGAGAAGAAGCGAACAAAAGTACGCTCGCTTGCTGTCTTGTTCTCTGTCGTGAACTGGGATCGCTGGCCAGCTAGGTTAGATTGGAGCAAGATTTTATGAGAACATATTCCCCATATTCGGGGACAAGGGGCGGAATGACCTCTCGATCTACTTACTGCAGCCCAGGAAGAAAAACATCGTCTAGGATTTCCCTGTTGCTCCGATCTCCCCTACGCCTAGGACGTTGTCTGGGCCAAGAGCCATTGTTAGCTGCTGTTTCCATTTGGTTGTTTCTTCCTCATTGTTGATACCGGCAAGACCCAGCCAGATGATGTCTGCTGGTTGGTAGTGAGAGGACTCTTAATAACTGCATACCCAAAAGAGGGCGCTGGTTAAAAAACAATCATTTGATTTTCTTTCTTGATCTCCCTTAGCAGTGGGAAAGGAGTCTATCTATCTGCCTAGCTTTGGTAGATTTCCCCCAACGCAATCTATAGAAATTCCACGAATCCCTTGGTGGATAAGTCTGACGACTCAGCAGCAGTGCGGAATTGAGTTTGTTGTCTAGTGGATCTGATCTATAGTTAGGGGAAATACATACCAAAAGGTTCGAAGAAGGAAGGCGCATAAGAGTATATACCAACCTACCCTTCTGTATAACCTATTCACATTAGTGAAGCGGTTGGATGCATAAGGGAAGTGCATGTTTGTGAGACCTTAGTCGGGATGCATAGGTGAGTCAACCTACAAGCACGGAAGAGCATGGTACCGCTACCCCTCTCTAAGTAAAGGTAAGATTCTTAGCCCTGTAGATGACTCCATCCAAAAAAAATAATATGGACAGCCGTTTTCGGCTGCTCGTTTCGTATCTTGAAGAAAGAGTAGGCTTAAGTAATGTAATAGGGGTCAAGTCAATAATAGCTATGCTATTTCCCTACTGATTTAAGGCCTCCGCCCGATCCCGAATGCATATTTTTTCGGGTTCATCTTCAATTGATGTTTTCTTAACCTTTCGAAGACCTTGCGTAAATTTTTGATGGTCGGTTCTTTCTTTTGAAAAGACTACCAAATCATCCACGTAAGGCTCGCATATGTTATGTAGGAGGTCACTGATAATTTGTGTCATTGCTCTTTGATATGTTGCACTTTCTTTTTCTTTTTCTTTTTCTTTTTTTGGGCATATCATAGTAAGAAAAGGAAGTGAGGGCACTCATTCGAATCGAATAGCTGAACCTACTATAACTCCTATTTTTCTGCTTTAAGAGAAGCCTTCTAGCTCGTTTTAAAGCGTTGAAGAGAGAGATAGGACATTCTAAGGATACTTGTTGAGGAAGCATCTAATTTCTAACTACAAGTCCGTTTTCAAGCTAACTGAATGCCTATCTTCTGCTAGTTCTGTTCCACTATCTGCTCTTACTGCTCTCGTTGCCGGTGTGATAGTCTGAGTAGACAGTGCTCTCTTTCCTGTTGTTGTTGGGGTTCATAACCGGTGCTATTAAATCTGCAGTTAAGGGAATATCACCAGTGTTTGGAATAACAGCTCTGGGACTTCATGGCTTTGAGGGAGGTTTAGCCTAGCCCTAAGCCTTTTCAGAATAGAATGCTTCATTGACAGAGCTTCAAGCAAGAAGGAGGAAGGCCCTCTTTTCACCAATGGATCACTAGTCGGAATAAGCGGGCTTAGGTTGATGCGGAATAAGCCATTTTTCCCCTGTTTCCATGGAAAGGTGTCGAAGAATGATGTCGTCGGAGAAGTTTCTAGGCTTCTTTGCGTCTGGCTTCTTCCGGAATGGCTAGGGTTCACCAAAAATAACTAAATAGTTAGCATTCCATCACTACAGAATCTGCGAGAAGTGGAAGTCTAGTTTTCTTTCTCCTGGCAACCTAACACCAGTGCATTCGAGAGATTTCAAGTCACATACATCCGGAAGAGCAGCAGCATCCTCAAGCTAAGCTAGGTGGTGGTAATGCTTCTTGCTCTCTTGATAGCTGGCATTCACCACGGATTCTTTATTTTCTGGTGAGGACTTCTTTATTTCGTCTTGAAAAGTATCCCCTGATCGCATAGTTTCTACAGTAAAAGGCCTCCCGGTAGTCTTTAGGGAGAATAAAAATAAATAAAAAAATAAAGGACTCCCGGTGTGGGACTAGGAGCAGCTATTGCTATGTCATCCCTAACTGTTAGCTCAGTTAGCTCAAAGGGAGTGAAAGCACTCACTTTCGGAGTTAGCTCCGCTCGTGGCATAGCTCAGAGTATGAGTAGTAGTACCGATCAGTCCTTTTGTCGTTCACGACTCCGATGTTCTTGGGTGCAGATGAACAAGCGGTGTGATCTTTTCCAATGAATACCAGACGAGGGGTAATTTCTTCTTGAGTGAAATGGCATGGCACGGATCTATTTAAGATTCAAAAGAAGAAGCTCTTGACCTTCTTCCATATGCCAGGGTATCCGCCGTTGGTGGTTTACTAAGTCTTGGCCTTTTATTTTAGTAAGTAAGGGATTTCTCTTTCAGAAAGAACTCCGAGTGAAGGTGGCTGCTTTGCTTCTCGATAGCCAGTCTGAGACAGATTTGACCTTTCAATCAAAGGCGAGATTGGATGCTATATTATCTTTCCGCCAGTAGGACTTGTTCAGCTATAAGGTAAAGAAAGGGAAGGCAGTTTCATTTGGTACTTTCTTCCCCGCCTTAAAGAAAGAATAAGGACCGGGCCCAAAGGTGAATTCTGTAGCCCATGGCGTAGAATCGTAGAGAAAGGAAAGGCTATTAGCTCCTTGGCTTCCGGTTGACTGAGATGCAATTCCATTAGTCTCTTATTTAGCGAAGAATTATTAACGATGCAAGGAATAGCTAGCAAAAGTATCCAGGGGAATCCCCAAAGACATCGGTTGACCTTAAAGAGTTGGCAAGGGCAGGTGACTCTCTTGTCGGAATATCCTCACCTGGCTCAAGAGGCATTGGTTTACTCTCTTTCTAAGAGTAGAGCCAGGTAGCATTGTAACGTAATATCAAGAATTTCCTTCTCTTTCACGTGAACGTGGACAAGTTAGCTTAGCAGGTTCAGAAGAAGGCTATCATCAAGACCTCTCAGTGCAGTGCCATACTCATATTAAGGAGAAAGGGATGAGGCTAAAAGCAGCTAGTTCACATCTTCTCTTTTCGTTACTGGGGAGAAGTAGGTGAAATTCGAAAGATAATTCATTTCTATTCTCCGGTCTGGAAAGAAGAAAGGATTAGTTCACATTCTTTATTCTTATGCATGAATGACTCTTGCTCTCGGTGAACTCCCTTTAGATTAAGAGAAGACACTTCCAGTAGAATCCTAATAAGACTTTCACCTGGTACACACTCCTAAATCAAGCATTTCCCTTGCGCCTGCTATTCCCTCTTCAAGAAGTTAAACGGGATCCTCATCTTTTGAATTCTCGGCTGATTCAGCAGGAGCCATTCTTTCAACTCAAGCCCTTCTTGGTCACATCTTCTTTCTCTTTCCTGGTAAAGCTATTCAAAACCCCGGCCCCGGAGAGCATAATCAGAAGGGAAAGCGAACCGGTCAACCTCACCATAGAAGAAATTTGAACTTACAAGAGGGGAAGAGTCTATTTGAACAATAAGTATTCCATTCCAAACAAGCACTTGAAAGGTTACTCTGTGTGGGATCGATGTGGGAAGGGTTGATGGAATGAAGCTAGTTGAGCTAGGAAATCCCATCTTTTGAATGAATTAACAAACATTTTTCCTCCGTGGAGTGAGATTATCACGAGAAGGTTCCAAGGTGGAGACGATCGAAACCAGGTTGTGTAGATTGAGAAGAGGAACTCATGGTGTGGCCGAATGGCTCTGATACCATGTTGATATATACAAATATGGTTTGAGGGAAAACGAACAACACCCTAATTGGGGTTTAGTCTTCTATATTGATAGAGTAAGACTTTGGAGAAACCACAGAATATTTCTATCACAATGTTGATGTTTACAAATAAGAAAAGCTTCAATAGGAAACATAGTATATATATTAAAAAAAAGACCCTCCCTCAATCTGAAGTGGGGGCTACCACTGAAAGATAGCCCCTAACAAGTGCATGTCGTGGACCAGAGAATCCCTTAGTGAATATGTCAGCAACATGTTTGGAAGGAAGGAACATATCGAACTTGTAGTCGTCCGGCAGCTACCTGTTCTCTGACAAAATGTACGTCTAGCTCAACATGCTTCATTCTAGCATGAAAAAAATCGGGTTTAGAGCCTTCTAAGTAGCAGAGATATTCTCACAGTGAACCGTAGGTGCAACCGAGTTTCGAATTCCCAGTTCTCCAAGAAGTTGTTGCAACCAAATCACTTCGGTGACACAGTCTGCAACTGAACGATACTCGACTTTTGTACTGGAGGGAGAAACTGTCGGTTCTTTCTTTGCACGCCAAGAAAAGGGCCTGAGCGAACCGTACTGAGCAAATCGTACTGAGCAGCCTACCGATCCGAGGTTTTTGTTTTCTTTCTAGGGTTGAGGGAGTATAACTAGAATATAACACTACCCTTATTTAATTTTGATAGGCAATGTTATATCTCTATAATCACATCCCAAAACAATATCTAAAAAAGTCTTTCTCAATTCTCCTGCACGAGATTGAACTTGCGAAGGGATTCGTACCTTTCACTTTAGCTTGTGCAATAGCTTTCCAACTTGGTTTTCTTGTCGAGATCTTTATGATTTCCCTTCTGGAAGTGACGCCTAAGTGCGAGTTTCTTCCAACAGCTGACTCTGGAGTTCGAGGGGACTCAATCTGTTGCTTTGCTCGGACCAGCATGCCTCACTCAATCATTCTAGGCCTTTGGACCAGGACCTCATTGTCCAAAAAGAAGTCTAGCTTAATAAGAAGATGCGTGCAAACCTAAAAAAGGGTAGGGAGCCACTTTACAGCGGAAAAAACCAGTTACGAGCATCATTTTGAGCATAGTTTTGAAGTTTCCTCTCGCAGGAGATTGTTGGTGTGTTCAGTGATGTTTTCTTGTTTGATAGCCTCGTGTAACAAGTTCCTCCAAAAATAAGGGATTAAGTAAACAGGCTCGAGACAGGTTCGACCCCTGCATATTCCAAATGTCGTCAGTGAAAGATCGATATAGAGAGCTTTCCTAGCTCCTGTCTCGCCTCCCGTCGCAACCCCAAAAATTGTTGGATAAGAGAAGTGAAGAGACGAAAGGAAAACAGACTTGAGAAGGGAAAGTGAACATAACTCCAATGGATCGAGTTTACTTACCCAGTCAGTCGAGTTACATCTTTATAAAGTAGTTCAGATAGACAAATGCAGGTTTCGAAGATGCACTCTTTGTTCTTTCTGAATTGAGGGCGAAGGAGTGGAGAGGAAATGGGCAAAGAATTCAACCTTCTCATCACTGGATCATTCCAGACCTCACTAGATGAGGATTTTAGAAACACTCCAACTTCTATAGGGCTTAGGTAAGAATAACAAACTAGCTTCTCAATCAAAAAACTATGTGCGCATTACGTTAGAGGCTTGTATTGTATAGTTACCCCTGGTGAAGGATAGCTATAGCGCGTACTAGGCTAACTGTAGGGGTCCTATTGTGGTGGATAGGCCAATTGCTAAGATTGATCCAACCAGTTCTAACAAAGATGCGATCGTTGATTGCTTTCTTCCGCACACCGCGTTATGCTCCTAACGAATAAATACCACCGGGAAATTGGGTATACTCCTTAACTATCTAGTTCGTTGCACGGAACTCTCATTTGAGTTCCATTACACGTCTCGAGATTACGGGTATAAACCTTCTTTCAACAGTTTCTTTAGCCCCAGCATCGGATTCATCTGAGTCCCGATCCGAGTCTGACTCCCTTTTTTTTCTATTGAATAGGCAAGTTCCCCTCGTGGGTCTTAGGAAGGGATCTTGTTACCTTCTTCCTGTGCCAGGCGAAAGCATAAAGACTGTGAACTCGCTAGCTTCTCCACAGAGGAGCTTTTGCTTGCACAGAACTTAAGTTTACGCACGCTGGTGATCAATTATGATATTGAAGGTAAACCCTTCTTTAAGCTATTTTTTCTGCGTCTTCTCTCACATCTGGGTCCACACTATCAGATTCTGGGCCTTCTGCCCTATCCTCGGTGAAATCCTCCCCGGCAGGGGTCTCTTGGGTGAAGGTGCTAGTGAAATGCCCAATAACTTCATTAATCAAATGCCAAACTCAATCACAAGCTACAAAGGGAAAAAAATCCATTGTGGGGGATGGGCTTTTTTCAAGGATTGCAAGCTCCAAGCATAGCTTCTCGCACAGCTAGAATATGAGAATAGGGCCCTTGGTTTCCACGCCTGCATATGCTGGACAGCATTATATTTAAAAGTATAAAGGTGACTTTCTTGGCACCGGGGATTTCCATTTACATTTTACTCCTTTTTTGTAAGGCTAGGCTGCGAGTGAAGTAGATGAATGTAGCTAGTATAGTCTATTAGACGATATGAAAGTCTTATAGATTTGAGTACCGTCGGGTAGAAACTAGTATACTGGGGGCCCTTCTCTTAGGGTTTAGAGTTAGAACCTCTAGTCTCGGTCTCGCCACAACACAAGCTGTGGTATAATCTAATTTGTCTATACATCACTCGGTTCCGAAAGTATGAAAAAGTCTTGGTAAAACGCTCTTTATTGGCATCGCAGGCACGACGCCTTCCTATGTCTTGGCGGTATAAGGTTCGTAGATGTCTGCCCAAAGGCAAAAGGTAAAGGTCAAAGGGAAGGCGGTAATCATCTATAGATGGGGCTTCCTCTAGCTCTTTCGAATGGATAGTCCCCGGATGTTGGAGGTCCATGAAAAGGAGCTTAGCTCTTTACCAATTATCGAAAGATTCATTTCTTATTTGAGCCGTTAGGCTAAGGAAAGATAAGATGGTGCCCCTTATCTGCCTCTATCTCTCTTGCTTTGGAGGCTGCTACTAACACTAGATGAGTATTGAGTGCAAGTATCTAAATCTGAAACTGTAACTATAGCTGCTGGTAATTCATAATTCAAGTAGAGGACTAAGAATCCGGGGAGGTCTTCGTTCACTCCAGGGCTAAAATAATTCATTCCCTTTGGTCTATCAATTCACCCATGATCCAACCGAGTCTTTTATTATAGAAGATGGTCTTCCAGAGATATCCAAGATATTCCGTTTTGACCTTACTCTCATGAAATAGGATTTCGAGGAACTCAAAGTTAGTTCGTCAAGGTTCCTTTCTTCCTCTCGTAAGAATAGTACGCGAGCAATTGATGTTCCTGTAACAACTGGCTCAAGAGCTCCAGCTATCCCGAGACGAAATGGACCCTCTAGGAATAAGTGATAGGGCTACAACCGAATACACTTAGTTCTAATCTCAAAAAAAAAAGAAGGGAATTGCTTCGGCAGCTGTTAGCACCGAATCAGAAGCATTCAACCGATCTTCTATTCACTAACGGAACACAAACTAGACAAAAACTTAATGAACTCTTAGGACCGATGGGACTCTGACTTCCTTTGCCCATTGGCGAAGGTAAGGGGTGGAGAAGAAGGTTTTTTCCTAATGATTCCATTGCTGGGACTGCCTATCCATCCCATCTATCCGCTGGCTAATAAGAAGGGAGAATCCATCCAACTAGTCGCTTAGACACCTCAGATCAATATGTTGACTCTTCTCTATTTTCATATTTCAACATAGTATCGTCATAGAGCAGTCGACTAGAAAGCCTGACGGAAAAAAGCGCATCTCATCCGGCAACCAGCCCTATGAGCTAGCTTACCAGCCCGACTCTGCCACTACTGCTTCGCTAGCCAATGCTATAGATAAAAGATCTAAAACAAGGGCGGAGCCTATGATCGACCAGTCTTTGTGATTTGTCGAAGGCAGACTTGGACTCCTTTCCTTAGACCAGGCACCAAAGCAAGAGATTGAAGCAGGGCATGGGAGACAGTAAGTATTGCGAAATAAAGAAGAAGGGACGCCTCATTTCATTAAGCAAGAACCCGAGCTAAGAGCAGGGAGGGGCATACTCGATATTATAGGCGTTAGTCTTCTAAGATCAACGGGAGAGTGAAGAAGGAATGATTTGACTCCTATTAGCATTTGAAGGTGCCAAGGCAGTCGCACCAAGAAGTAGGGGAGCTAAGAAGTGTGATAGGGTGACCAATCTAATCTCTTTAGGTTAGGCTTCCGGTATCACAAGGAAAAAGTTAGAGTGACAAAACCCCATATTTTTCGTAGCAAAGTGAAATCAGTAAAGAAAGTGACCTCGAAAGCATAAAAAATGATCACTTTTCCATCTATATGGGAGTGAAATTCTCATCTTTCACATCCGCTCCATGAGGGGCTTTGACAACTTTTCCAGCTACGTCCGACTCAACTTTGTCTATCTAGTCCGGATGTGACTAAGCTTATACAGGTACTATAGATCTATAGTTGAGTATAGTGAGCCCTTGGAACCGCATAGCCAACATTTAATAAAAAAGAAGGACGAAGTAATTTCGTATATAAATATATGGGTTTTCGGGTTTAGATCGAAATTACATCCCCCAAAACCTATACTCATTCGTGTTTCACTTGTGCGTTTACAACATCCATTGCTTCTGACTATGTTGATGAAATGGGACCGCGAAGAAAACCCACCACTAGAGCTTGCTTTGCTCTCGCTCCGCTCGCTCCCACCTGTCTTCTTCCCACTATAGTGAAAGATCTTTCACTTCACCACAGCAGGAACCTCGCTAACCTTCTCGGCTAGTTAGTCGAACCACAGGGGTCCCCTCCTGCTTACCCACCCATCGTAAATTATTACTAACGGACTTGGAATACGAATGAGATCAAAAAGGCCATCATTGGGGAAAACGATGCAATAGCTTCTCTTAGAGCAAAGCCCAAAATGGCATAACCAAATAATTGTTTTGCCAATGATAGATTTCGCGCCATGGAATGAATCGAGGAACTAAGGATGTTTCCAATACCGATAGCAGCTCCCGCTGAAGCAATTGTAGCAGCTCCTGCACCCATTGATTTTGCACCTTCTAACATCTCGAGTTTAGAATTCTCCTCAAGCTTTTTCCATCACGATTTTCTGTTCGAGAACAATCACCTCGCTGATTCTTCCCCTCGTTCTTTTTATCTTGGACATTGAGATGTTCATGCAAAGCATAAGCGTCACAAGCGGTACACTGAACACCAACCCAATCGTGAGAAAGAAATTCTTGCAACTACGAAAACGACAACCACCGCTATGAACAGATGCTTTGTCAGTTCATTTTTTATATAACTTCAATTCAATAATTAAGAAAAAAGGTTAAAAAGGCTGAAGAAGCACCATTGGTGATTAAATCTAAGTATATGCCTTGGAGGCATTCAATGGAAAAATAATTTTCATCCATCAGGGAAAAAAGGGACAACGAAATAACTTCGTCCAAAAAATACAAATCCCACCCTTGACTCGGAGATCATCAAGGCCTACCATATTAATGGGATTTCTGGTAGTAGGCCCAAGCCCCGAAAGACAAGTGAGTCTTAATAACATAAGCAAGAATGCCGAGGTCTTGTCAAAGCCTCTTCAATCATTGAATCATTGTTCAGCGCTTTCTCTCGCATGCCTCTATGGTCAATGGGAGCTGTAAAAGATCAAACCCCACCCCACTCGGCTCAAGCCGAGGAGTTCCAGTTCTTAAGATTTGGAAATCCTAGTGCGCTATTGCACTTGCTAGAAAGAACAGTTGAATTGCCATTGGCCCGGGTTCGGCCTTTACTTTGAATTAGACTTAGGCTTTAACGGGGCTTCTTTCTAAATATCAATTACCAATAGATTTCAGACTTATGCAAGGCTTGAATAGACAGGAAGAGATGGCTAAAGGAAGATTGCATATTTCTATTCAAAGAAAGCCCTTTCTTTTGAGTATCTTTAGTGAGCCTATAGATGGAGACCCTACAGAGCCCATAAACTCTCGATTTAAATATGAAAATAGGCCATTCCGGACCTTTTACTCATGGAACGAGAAGACAGATGCCACTATCGCCTCTTGGCTTTGCTTTCATATAATCTATTCGACTGGAAGGAAGGTTATACGACTTTTTTACTTTGCAAGAGTAGTTTCATCGGTGGAAGGGAGGGAGAAGGTTTGGAACACCAATTCCTCTCATGCAAAGACTAACTTCCCAGGAAAAGAGATGCTTCCTTCCTCTTGCTTCCTTTATTCGATGCAGCTATTCATCTGGTTGTATATATAAAGAAGAGTTCTTTATTCATTCAAGGAAGGGTTCCAAACCTTTTATAAAGAAGGGTTATTCCTCTGATTCCTCTTAGGCGATGTCTGGATCTCAGTCTATCTCTTTCTCTTTCAGTTCTTTCCGTGGTGGAAAGGAAATCAATCCACTCGTCCTAACTAAGATGCCACTGGATCAACTCTTGAAGGAATTCCTTACCAATAAAAAGAGGGAGAGGAGCGAGCTAGTAGGTTGATGGATCACGCGCCCGGCGCACATGTTTTGGCCTTGTATGTCCATAACTCAAAATAGGTGACCTAAAGGCCACCATTGACTAAACATACCAATAGTCACTAGTTTCATATGAGCTACTGAGGAGTAAGCAATGATCTTCTTAAGATCGATCTGCCTTAAAGTGGTCGAGAAAGTATATATTGTAGCAATCGCGCTTAAAGTATAAATGAAATGAGTGGAACAAAGTGTCGCTTTGGGAAACATGGGTATTGAAAATCTTAAAAAACCCGTAGGTTCTCAATTTTGAAGCAATTCCTGCCAAGATGACGGATCCTGCCGTAGGTGCCTCTACATGAGCTTTTATATATATATATATATATATATATATATATATATATATATTGATATTTATGATGATGATACATGAGATAAAAGAAATAAAAGTGTGGAATATGAAATACGGCCATCGTGCCATGAATAAAGAATCTTGTGAATGGCTAAAAGAGCCAAGAAAATATTGTTGTTGTGATTGGTTGAAAATACTGGTGAAGATGATGAGGTAAATACATTTGTATCTATGTTACCCTTGTGTGCAAAAACAAAAATAATGTTTTTGGGAGTATCGATAATCACCGAGGAAGGGTAGGTTGAAATAACCTAACCTCGAAACTACACGTGCCGATGTAGGAGAGGGTTGTGATTATTCCCCTTAATTGGGATGAGATTGATGTGATATAAAAGGATGATCTTGATCCACACGACATTGAGGTAAAATGGCCTAGCCGATCGGGTCGTGATCGGACACCATGCCACACACATGGTGGTGATTGTGCTGGAAATTGTAATTGAAATTGTGATCAAGATTGTGACTGTGGTTGATGTCTCGAAGGAGACGGCCTACCCGATCGAGTCATAATTGGACTGCGTACTAAAAGTACGGTGGTATTGTGAACAGTGATATATCGGTGCTAAAGATCTCCAAACCAAAATAATGTTATCTTCGTATTTTGAAAATTACTATGTTTTAACTTGGCTTTTGGATATCATTGATTGTTGATCGTGGTTTCCATGGTTTTCCCTTCCTTATATTGGCATTCTAATTTTAAAGAGGAAATTTAGCTTTACATACTAGTACAAATTCATATGTACTAACGTCCCTTTTGTCGGGGGCGCTGCATCTTCAATGGACGCATGTGGTTCATCAGCGGCCAACTTTGGTCCTCGTTAGCAGTTACTCCCTATTCAGCAGGTTTTGGTGAGCCCTACTTTATTCTGGGTCAGATATCATTTGATGTTGTACTTAGTGTTTTGAGGTATAGCCAGGGCCTTGTAGCCGGCACTTCCATATTACTCTCGGTTGTACTTAGAGGCTCTGTAGACAGGTTGCGGGTGGTGTTTCATGTGGGAAATTGAACTAGAAATCTTGGTATTTGGCAAACATATTTTTCATTATATTTATAAACTTGTAATATTTTGGAAATTCTTAATGAAGCTGCTAATGGAAATGAAATGGGAGTTATTAATGAAATATTTTCGGTGTTTGATTAATGGAGCGCATCTCCTCTTTATTCATGGATGAGTTTGGGTAGAAAGAAATCCAATAGGCTTGCTCGACCGAGTTTACTCGGTTGAGCGCCAGTTGCGCTCCCCCAGGTCGAGGCGTGACTGACACGGGGCTCCACACCAAACATCCACACAAGCCTAAAAACATCATATGAACTCGCTCGTGAGCTCAAAACACCGATATGACATCTGAAACCATGAATCGAACACCAAAACGCATAGAAATCACAATGAAACTTAAGAATTGCTAAAATCACAACCAAGCGCCTGATTCCTACCAACCCAACTCGGAATGACACCAAACATTGCACACAAGTTCCAAATGGCAAAACGGACCTATTCCAAGACCAGAGAAAAAAATCCAAATCTGATAGCTATAAAGTTAACAAACTTAGGAAATTTCTAAACCTCCGAATTGCCAACTTTCGGCAAAAAAAAAAAAGCCAAATCATCCTAGGAACCTCCGAGTCCAATTTCGGGCATACGCCTAACTCCAAAATTACCATACGAACCTATTGGAACAATCAAAACACCGTTCTGAGGTTGTTTTCACAAAAGTCAAACATCAGTTAACATTTCCAACTTAAGATTCCAGACTAACAACCAAATGCTCCAAATCAATCAAAAAACTCCCCGAAACCCAACCAACCATTCCCGCAAGTCATATAACCATGAATACGCATACGGAGAGCTTCAGAAAGGTGAAACGGAGCTCAAATATACAAAACAACCGGTCAGGTCGTTATATTCTCCCCCTTTTAAATATATGTTCATCCTCGAACGTGCCAAGAGTCGCTTCAGAGCCATTAAATCACTACATAAACTCACCATACCCATATCCACGGTTGATCCCATGTCACTTCGATCCATATAATCCCACCTTAACCGATAAGCCTTAGAACCAAAGTCTAATATCCCGACCTCCTCCTAAGACCCAATTCTTACATATACACATTGTATCGACTTCAGCCAGCTACAACAAATAATAAATATATTCACAAGATATAACCACACGACGTAACCCATTGCTTATAAGCCCATAGCAACATCTCCGACCATAATAGCCAACCATTACCAAACCCGGTACCATTAAATAACCTCATATTAAATAGAACCTTGTTTCAAACCTTCACAACACTACTAATGATATATGAAACATGTGGAAACTGACAACCACTCACCCAATCAACAAGTCGTGGAGTTATCTCGCCCGACAAGAATCAAGGCCAACCTCCAAGCTTATCAACGACATTCTTATCCAGACATACCTAATCTAAGTTCGATCGGACTAATTCTAGATCCAATGATCTCATCTCGTCCAGTACAAGTTATTCAGCCAACAAGCCACATCAATTCCCCCATAGTCACATACATCGCAATCTGTACCCAATAATCTACAACTCGGATATAATTGGAGATGGAAAGAGAGACATACGAGAGAACTATCTGACAAGTCCAACAGGTATAACTCCCCATTGATACCATAAAATGAATTCATCCCACAAGGAAAAAGCAAAACACATGAAATAACCACAAAGAATCTCATCCTAACATAACCCCACTACGGCGCGTGGCCTAGTCCAAACAGATCGATCCACTTAGAAACACAAGGATTCCATCCTCTGAATCACAAGTATGATAGACATCCCATCAACCGAAAACCCTTCACTAACTCAATCCCGTAGAACAAAAATCACAACACACAACAGACTCCCTATGCATGTAAAGCACTACAACTGCAAGTCGTGGCCAACCCATCCCAAACTCTTCGAAACCCATTAGGACTTTCTCGAAAGTCATCCGCTCCAACCTCAATAACCCCGGCATAGCCAATGTCACGGTCCTAGTGCAACAATCAAGAATAGCATGATAAGGAGATAGCCAATCCATGCCCAAAATCACACCACAATCCACCATATTAAGTAACAGAAGGTCAACTCTAGTCACATACACAAGAACAATAGACACGGTGCACCACAATTCCCCAACGAATGTAGACACATAATTAGGAGTATCCAAAGAATCACGAGACACATCCAAATATGTAGCGAAATAGGAGGACGCACCAATAAGTAGAACCCGGATTAATTAAAACTGGTGCATCTCTATGGCAGACCTGAAAAATACCTATAATGATATCATCTGGTGCAGCAGCCTTAGTCCTACTAGGGAAAGCATAACAATGGGCCTGGCCTCCCCCTCTAAGACGTCCTCTACTCGTCTGTCCCCCATCTTTAGTTGGCAGTGCAGGTGTAGCAGCAACTGGAGTGGAAACCATAAAATGAGTACTATGCTGAGGTACCCCCGCTCGAAGTCTAGGACAATCTCTCACCATGTGCCTGATATCTCCACACTCAAAGAAACCTCTCTGTTAACGTGGTTGTGGGAACTTACTGAAACGAGTGCTCTAGGACCTAGGTATTACTAGAGCACCACGTGAGACTTGAAGTGCAAACTGAACTGCTTGACCAACAAAACCTCTACCATGACGCAACCTACCCCCAAAATATGGACCAGTAGATACTCCAAGTCTAGGAAGCTTCTTAGCCTCCCTATCCTCTCTCTCTAGACTGTGGATACGCCCTAACCTCCTTGTAATCTCCACAACTTGATGGAATGGAGTCTTAGTCTCCAACTCTCGTGCCATCCAAATTTGAGGTTATAAGTGAGTCCCTCAATAAGCCTACGGACTCTCTCTCTCTCTAACTATGAAACCAAAGCAGGTGCATGACGAGATAACTTAGTAAACCTCATAGCATACTCAAACACAGTCATACTCCCCTGGCAAAATAACTCGAACTCAGTGCACAACGTATACCAGGGGGTCTAGGGAATCAACTCCCTCAAAAAGAGAGTGAACTGATTCCAAGTAAGTGGCGTTGTGCCAGCTAGCCTACTCTCCTCATAAGTCATCCACCTTCTAAATGCCGCCCCATCAGCTTGAAAGTAGTAAGGTCGACCCTGCTCAACTCCACTATGCCCATGGTATGCAGAATACGATGACTCTAGTCTAAGAAACCCTGTGCACCCTCAGAAGTTCTACCTCTAGAATGAGGAGGATGATACTTCTAGAACCTCTCTAACCTCTATGCTCCTCCTCTGATGTAACTGGCCTGACCTCGGGCTTAACCGCAATCACGGGTTACACTGATATAACACCCGTAGCTTGATCAACATAAGGCCACTGCTCCAGAATACGGTCGGCAGGTTTCTGAGCTCCTCCTCCAGCCTTAGAAGTAGCTAGCGCAACTGGAATCAACCCCGCCTAAGCCAAGGTCCCAAACATGCTCAAAAAGTGCTCTAGGGTCTCCTAAAGTCTAGGGGTAGCAACAGGCGGCTCAATGCCTGCTCCCCGAACAAAGCTACTAGTAGCTCCTCATTCGTGGCCCTAGCACGGCCAGTCACTGCGGCACGTGCTCCGCCTCTGCCTCTTTCCCATCCTCTAGCAACACCGGCACCAGGGGGAACATCATCAGTAACTGAAGCTCGTGTCCTCACCATCGGTGAGAGAATAGGAAGACAAAGACTCAAATCCCAAAATCAATAAATCTACACGATAAGGAATGAAATAAGTGAAGATTCCTAATAGTTTTGTAGCCTCTCGAAGATAAGTATAGACGTCCCCGTATCGATCCACAAGACTCTACTAACTATTCTTATGGCTCGTAAAACCTATGAGTCTAGAGATCTGATACCAACTTGTCACAACCCAAAATTCCACCTTAAGTATCAGGATGGAACGTAGTTCCTAAGACTAGGTAAGCCTATAACACTGCGAGATCAAATAGAATATAGCAATGTAAATGTTAAATAAAAGCTGATAAAAATGCCATAACATAGCCAAACGAGAAATACAACAGTCATAATCCAAAACCCCGGTAATACTGAGTCATAATCTCTAAACAAGAATATAGTACGTCTCAAATTTAAATCACTGTCCGGAAGACATAAACGGTAGAAAAGAAGTAGAATGGTGACTTTGAGGCCTGCGAGCAGAACAACATTGAAGTCTCTAATAGCTCAGTGCCACTCTCTAACGTCCAGCATGATCTGAGGTACCTGGATCTTCAAAGAATGTGCAGAAGTATAGTGTGAGTACACCACAGTCGGTACCCAGTAAGTATCAAGACTAACCTCGGTGGAGTAGTGACGAGGTTCAAGTCAAGGCAATCACTACTCAAATAACCTGAGCAAAATATCCAAGACATGCAATAGGAAGAACAACAAAAAGCAATAACTGTAATCTCATCAGAACAAATGATATCAGTTTAGTACAAATAAAGCCGCAGTTTTAACAAGTCATATTTTTGAATCGTACTGATAAGGACCTCGTACCCACGAAGACCTCATACCACAACATATACGACACCCGCACGGCAAGGACCTCGTGCCATAATATTAATCACACTTACACGACAAAGACCTCATGCTACACATATAATCTAATTCCATGCCAATAGTCGATCACGGTTGAAGAGAACTTTTCAAGAACCAAATAGAGTAATGCATGATAACTACTTTCTGTTTACTTCAATACATTACGCTACCAACAACTCAATCAAATATGAGATAACAACTCCACGTAGGTAAATCCATCTTGGCAACCAAATCATCAAGTAATAACAGAGGCATAGATTGACATGTTAGAAATCACACAACAAATCATGTAAAAATGCATGACACACATAAAGAAGTCATAAGCACAAACAAGAGTACCCCTTTTGCACCATCACGCAAACATCATCAAGAAAACGCCCCCAGGCTATCACATAGCATCCTAATATTGCAACCTTTATCTCACCACGTGCACAATAGTGATGTAAATGCCCACCTGTCTCGTCACACGCATATTAACAAATTATCCCACCTTATCTTGCTACATGTGCAAACCCAATATAGCCTGCCTTGTCTCGATACATGTGCAATAACAATAATAATAGCAGTAGAACCTCATACCAACACTCGAACAATCTTCCCAACAAGT
Organism: Nicotiana obtusifolia; assembly: GCA_002018475.1. Classification (NCBI taxonomy): domain Eukaryota; kingdom Viridiplantae; phylum Streptophyta; class Magnoliopsida; order Solanales; family Solanaceae; genus Nicotiana; species Nicotiana obtusifolia. Next base: position 50,272 of record MCJB01048325.1, on the reverse strand, counting down.
CCACATGCACAATAATCATAAGTACACAACATGCCAACAATTATCATCAAGACATAAACTCACAATCTGCCAGCGTAGTGCAAAAGGACAAATCAATAAGGGAAATACGGATGGGTATTCAACACATATAAGCATTAATTCAGCTAACTCAAATTAGCAACAATCTCACAAACTCCCTATTAGGAAATACAATCCTAAAACATGATCTCTAACATGGAACATAAACTCAAGTACTCATCCAAAGTGAATACACATGTACACACTCGTCACCTCATAAATCACATATATGACCATGTACACATTCATCACCTCATGTATACTTCGTTTCATACATATCACAAATAAGCAATTAAGCCAAATCCTAATAGGTCGTTCCCCCATACAAGATTAGGCATAATACTTACCTCAAAAGCCCTCAATCAGTACTCTAAAAATGCTTTTGCTTTAAAATTCACCTACGCTTAGTTCAAATCTTGACAAAAATGATTAATAATATCAAAAAATACAAGAGAATTCAATTATAATTAATAGAGCTAAAATCTTTACACTTTCCCCAAAAAGTCAGTAAAAGTCAACCCCGGGCTGCTCGGTCAAAATCCGAGTCGATGGGTAGATCTCGACTACCCATAACCCCATGAATCCAAATATGTGTCTGGTTTTCAAATTCTAGTCCAAATTCACTCTCAAATCTCAAATTTTTATTTTTCAAAACATAGTCAAAATCCCCAAAATTTCTCTTCAAAATCTCATGATTCAGAAAAATTGGATGAAAAACACGTAACCAATAGCTTTGTATGAAAATCCCCTCCTAAAATCACCTCCCACCTAGTCTAGGGCTCAAAATGTGATAAAATGAGACTAAGTCCCGAAATCCCATCCTTTAACCTAGCTGTAGATGTCTCACGTGCGACTAGAGGTTCACAAATACGACCTCCGCAAATGCGACACATGGACCACAAAAGCGAACCCTTTCAGCCCCAAGAAATGTTGCAAATGCGACAGACGCTTCGCAAATGCGAAGCCAGACCACTTCGCAAAATTGACAACGCGCCGCAAATGGGATCATCCCAGCCCAGGTGCCCTTTCGTAATTGTGACCCAGGCTACGCAAATGTGAAGCTTGTCACCCCCTACAAGGTTCCGCAAATGCGATAATGGCTCCACAATTGTGAACCCAGTACACCGAGCAGCTATCATAATTACGATACTTACCTTGCAAATACGAGGTCTGCAAATGCGAACAGGACCTTACATTTGCGAGATCTGCAGCACTGTCAAAGGACCAACAAAATCATAAACAGTCTGAACCACTCTGAAACACGTCTGAAACTCACATGTGCCCTGGGGGCTCCATATCAAACATCCACACAAGCCAAAAAATATCATACGAACTCGCCTGCGATCTCCAATCAATGAAACAACATCCGGAACCACGAATCGAGCACTAAACGCAATAAATCACAATGAAATGGAAGAATAGATGCTCAGCTAAGTATGGAACGAAAACATCCTCTGTGATTAGAACACTATATTCTATCACAACTGATCTCTTCCTTCTACTTAGAACATCATACCCCAACATAAACTGGCCACCAAACTGGATAGATACATACTCTGTCATTGAAAAGCTAAAACACCAGCTCACCGCCCAGCAAGTAATCTGGCAAAGGCCATCCCAAGGCTATGTGAAAATCAACACTGATGGTAGTGCATTAGGAAATCCGGGGAAAGCAGGGGCAGGAATCATAGTGAGGGACCATCATGGACACCTTCTCCATGCAATTGCAAGCCCACTAGGAGAAGCTACCAATAATCAAGCAGAAGCTGAGGCAGCTTATATTGGTATGCACTGGTGCATTGGAAATGGGCATACAAAAATCCATCTGGAAAGTGATTCACAATTGTTGGTAGAGTGGTTAACTGGCAGCTCGAACCCACCCTGGACCATCAGTATGATTATAGCTGATACAATCAAACTGATTCAACACTGCCAGGACTTCAAATGTACACATATTTTGAGGGAGGCAAATTGTCCAGCCGACACAATTGCCAAATTGAGTCATGAGCTGAACACTACCACTCACTACAATGACGAACATGACTTACCTGTTCAATTAAGGGGACAGCTATGTCTTGATCTTCAAGGGTTTCCAGCCTTTAGGCACAGGAAATCTAAGCAAATTAGGTGGCCATTACACTTGATATATAACAATCATGACTCCGCTAATGCTTAAATTGTCGCAAGTATCTTTGAGGAGCTCAGAACCCAACAAAGCAAATACTGCAAGTTTCCCAATTGCAGCATCTCCTTTGCCCCTTTACCCCTTTACCTCCATAACCCTTTTGTTAAGTGTGCAGGAGTATTGCAGATCAGCAACATCAATCTGCAGGTACCTCAATGAAGACATGAACAGAAGAACTGATATCAATAGCAACAGGGCAATCAAAGAAGTGGAGAACAAGCACAGCAGCAGAAACATCATACACAGTAGTAACAACCTGGTCAACATTAACAACAAGCAACCATTGCTGCAGTGGTGTCCTTCCTTGTATGAGAAGGAACACTCACCCAGTAGAATTACGAATACTTGTATTTTTGTATAGTTGACCTAAAGACACTATTCATCGTTTTTGTATATATGACTGTCAATCCATGTTATAAGATCCACAGCTATTACATCACTATAGGTTAACTCACCTTAGCTATCTAGGTACAGTTGGTCACCAAATGTGGGTGATCAAGGATGTACACCTTCCCTATATGGAGGTCAGGTCGATGCCCCCCTCCATCATTGTACTTTCTATTATTATATTTATGAAAATCAGCTCTACTGCATTAAAAAAAAAAAAAAAAAAAAAAAAAAAAAAAACTCAAGAATCACTAAAATAAACAAGTGTCTGATTCCTATCAAACCAACTCGGAATGACACCAAACTTAATACACAAGTTTCCAATGGTAAACCGGACCTATTTCAAGTTTCAAAACCAAAATCGAAACCCGATAGTCACAAAGTAAACCAATGGTCGAAGTTTGGAAATTTCTAAACCTTCAAATTGTCAACTTTCGGCAAAAAGAGCCATATCATCCTACGAACCTTCGAATCCAATTTTGGGCATATACCTAAGTTCAAAATCACCATACGAGCCTATGGGAACCATCAAAATACCGTTTCGGGGTCTTTTTCACAAAAATCAAACCTCGGTCAATATTTTCAACTTAAGCTTCCAAACTAAGAACCAAATATTTCGCTTCAATCCAAAACCTCCTCGAAAACCAAATATTTCGCTTCAATCCAAAACCTCCTCGAAACCCAACCAACCATTCCCAAAACTCACATAACCATGAATATGCATACGGGGAGCTTCAAAAGGGGAAAATAGAGCTCAAATACACAAAATGACTGGTTGGGTCGTTACACTTTTGGCCCATCACTAGAAAATACAACAAACACACACACTCTAGCCAATGTGGGAGCCGTGCTCACACGAAAACAACCGAGCATTGATCAACTGCAACCCCACTTTAGCTGCCAACTTCAACTCTTCTTTGGGAAGTTTAGATGGCAGTGAGTCTTCTTATCACGGATCCAAGTAGCAATAGAACTGACACCACAAAAGGTATGTCAAATCTCTCTATAAGTTAGTCGGGCGATAAAGTTTCCCAATGGAGCATGTGGAACATCAAGTGCCCCCAAGTGATTACAAAGGGAAGAACCAGAGATATCAATGAGCCTCCCCCCAATCGATACTAACTACTCCTCATCTTCTGGATCCCATCCAGCATAAAACACTCGGACTAAGCTTACACTGATGTCTCCCAGATTCTTGAATATATAGCTCAAATCCAAATCATGGATAGACTACCAAATATTGTGATGCTTAGATTTCAACCAGTGTTCCTCCACCACCAAGTCCAGATGCATGTTCTTTGGACGACAATTCTTATACCACCTTTTGGGCGATGGAGGAACACTCATTATCTCTGGGTTGTGACGTTGTTATAGCTACAAACACTTGCCTCCCTGCAGCTTGGCTACTAAATATAACCTCTCCTCGATTCTACTTCTTTGGTTGCGGTGCGGAAGAAGATGTCTTCCCTTTTACGGTGGTTGTGCCTTGCCCTTGCCCTTGGCGGGAGGTTGAGCGCTTGGATTCGGATGCACTATTTTGTACCTGCAAATATCACTATTAGTCAATTTGGAGGGCAACGCTAAAAAATGGTCTTAACAACCCCACACTTAAGGTTTTAGCCCATGGTTTTCCAATTAAGTCAAGGTTACTCAAGTTTCACATGGAAGTACAATGTAATCACCACACTTTAACCACATATCCTGGCTCTGTTAAGCCACCCCACACTTAAAATTTGATGATACATAAGCTCACATAGCACTGGTATATCAATCCCGGAGTCTCGAGCTCCAATTGGGACAAAGATTACCTTTGAGGCGTTTTAGTGAAAATTTGGTGTGCACTAGTGCTGCAGAAGTTCTTGTGTGGGTGAGGGATTGCCTCACCCTCAAAAATCGGCTTGGAAGTGAGTATAAACACTGTTTCAAGCAACAACAATACCAATCTTATGCGATACAAGGGGTTGGGACAAGGGTAGCATAACACACCATGAACAATATGCACAAACTAGCAAGCTTTCTTCAATCTTCCATTATACCCAACAGAAGACAAGGAGAAGAGAGACATACCTTCGATTTTGAAGAATGGGTGATGATAGGAAGTGTATAAGTGTGTGATTTTGAGTGATTTGTGTATGGGGGGTGTGAGATGTTTGTGATTTAGAGTATGTGTGTTGTAGTGCAGATGAGAGGAATTTGGGCGTGTGTTTGGAGGCAAAAGGGTTAGGGAATAGTTGGCGGAATGTTTTGGGCATATGGTGGGATTTTAATTGGGTTTGGGGTGTGAATTAAAGGAAAAAAAGAAAAAAACTTACTTGGGCACCGCGAGCTGGGACGCGACCTGCACCAAGCGCCAAGCCTCGCGGCGCAGGATGTGAGGCAAGGCTGGGCAGTCGCAGGGTGGGGCTTATCGCGAGCACAAGCTCGTGCCTGGATGTGCAACACCAAGCTTCATGCGAGGGGAAAGGGGCGTGGAGCGAAGCTTCACGCGAGTAAGGGCTCGAGCCTGACAGGCCTATGGCAAGCAGGGTCCGGGGTGCACACAAGTGATTTTGAATAAGCTTTTTGGACTCCTTTATGCGTTTTAACCTCCCAATCACATCCTTTCAATATTATCGTGCTTGTACCTATACAAACAACTTGAATTCACGTAAGATCAACTCATTAGTTCCTCAAAATCAAAAATAAAAATAAAACTAAGCTAAACTACTCTAAGAACTGGGTTGCCTCCCAACAAGCGCCTTAGTTAATGTTATGGCGTGATGATTATAGCATCACCATGGGTTACCTCCCACGAAGCGCCTGATTTAACATCGCATTACGATGCATACTCTAATTTAATCATTGGCGAGTATCACCTTCAACTTTTGACGATCAAAGACACCTCCATAGTAGTGTTTTACTCTTTGTCCTTTTACTAAGAACATTCCCTTGCCATCTTAGACTCGTAACTCAATTGCAACATGTGAGTGACTCTCGCTACTTCAAACGGGCCCGACCATCTTTATTTGAGCTTCCCTAGAAAGAGTCTCAACCTTGAATTGAACATGAGAACCAATTGGCCTGGTTCAAACTCACGATTGTGAATATGCTTATCATGCCAACACTTGGTCATTTCTTTATACAACTTGGTATTCTCATACGCATGCAAATGAAACTCATCAAGCTCGTTCAATTGAAACATTCGTTTTTCACCCGCCAATTATACATCAAAGTTCAACTTCTTTATTGCCCAATAGGCATTGAACTCAAGTTCCACTGGCAAATGGCATGTCTTCCCATAAACTAGCTTGTAAGGAGAAGCTCCGATTGGAGTTTTATAACAGTCTGGTATGCCCATAAAGCATCATCAAGCTTTGCATCCCAATATTTTCTACTCGCACTAATTGTTTTCTCAAGAATTTTCTTTATCTCTCTATTTGACACCTCAACTTTAACACTCGTCTGAGGATGATAGGAGGTCACAACCTTGTGTTTGACCCCATATTTCGTTAAGAGATTATCCAACAGCCTATTATAGAAATGGGTGCCTCCATCACTTATCAACACTATCGGGGTGCCGAACCTTGTAAAATATGCTTTTCCACGAATTTCACAACAACCTTAACATCATTGGAGGAAGAGAAATGTCCTCCGCCCACTTCGACACATAACCAATAGCCACTAAAATGTACTTATACCCATTGGACGAGGGAAATGGACCCATGAAGTCAATTCCCCATATATCAAAAATTCCAACCTCCATATTGCCATGCAATGGCATCTCATGTCGTTTTGCAATCGTTCCCATTATCTGGAACCTATCACACTTATTCATGAACTCATGGGCTTCCTTGAACAACCTAGGCCAATAGAAACCCGATTGCAACACCTTTGCTACCGTTTTGTCACCTACATGGTGACCATCATAGGGTGACGCATGACAGTCATGTAGAATATCATTTATCTCAGAAACGAGCACATATCTCCTTATCAACTGATCAATACACGATTTGAACAAAAACGGCCCATCCCACACACATGATCTAACATATCGTAGGAGCTTTTTTTTAGCATAAGGTTCAAGGTCATGCAGCATTTCTCCACTTGCCATGTAATTCACATAGTCTTCATACCAGGGCATCTACCCACCAGTAATAACCCACAATTTCTCATCCGAAAAGGTTTCCTCGATTACATCTCCCTCAGCTACATGATTTTGAGTTTCCAAACTGGACAAGTGATCGGCAAGTTGATTCTCTGTTCCTTTACGGTCTTAGATCTCCAAGTCAAATTCCTGTAGAAGTAAAAGCCAATAGATTAGCCTGGGCTTAGCATCTTTCTTTTCGTACAAATACCTAATGGTTGGATGGTCTGTGTAGGTAGTGATTTTGGTGCCAACCAAGCAAGCTCGAAATTTATCAAACGCCCAAACTACAGCAAGCAACTCCTTTTTCTGTCATAGTATAATTTATTTGATCAGGTGTAAGAGTCTTGCTTGCCTAGTATATGGAGTGAAACACTTTTTTTCTCCTTTGGATCAACACGGTCCCAATTGCACCATCAATGGAATCACGCATCAGCTTAAATGGCTCGCTCCAGTCTAGAGACACTATAATTGGTGCACTCACTAGCTTATGTTTCAGCTCCTCGAATGCCTTCAGACAAGCATCATCGAACTTTAACGCGCACATCCTTTTCTAACATACTACATAATGGAGAGGAAATGTTTGAGAAAGCCTTAATGAATCGGTGATAGAAACCTGAATGTCCCAGAAAACTTCAAACTCCCTTCACAAAAATTAGTGGTAGAAACTTTTCAATTACTTCCACCTTAGCTTTGTCAACTTCCAGCCCGTCTTTAGACACCTTGTTCCCCAACATTATGCCTTAGCGTACCATAAAATGGCACTTTTTCTAGTTTAGCACAAGATTAGTCTCCTCACACCTAGCAAGCACTTTAGCAAGATTGGTTAGGCATTCATCAAAAGAGGGTTCAAACATAGGAAATCATCCATAAAGACCTCCACAAAGTGTTCCGCCATATCGGTGAATACAGCCATCATACACCTTTGAAAAGTCGTGCATTACATAACCCGAATGGCATTCTCTTAAATGCATAAGTGCCATAAGGGCATGTATACATGGTCTTTTCTTGATCTTCCGAGGCAATAGCAATTTGATTATACCTCGAATAGCCATCAAGGAAACAATAGTATTCCTTTCCGGCTAACATGCCAAGTATTTGATCACTGAAGGGGAGAGGGAAGTAATCTTTTCATGCAGCGTTATTCAACTTCCTCTAGTCTATGCATATTCACCAAATAGTCACTATCCTAGTTGGTATTAACTCATTTTGTTTTTTTCACTACAACAGCGAAACCCTCTTTTAGGTACACGTTTGTTACACCTAGTACTTTCATGTTGGAGTGCATCTTAAGTGGATCAATATAAGTCGAAGAGTTTAAGGACTTTTACCAAGATAATGATGACTCAAACCAGGTGTTAAGGAAGTATCGTAAGAGCTGGAGACGAATAAGAGCATTTGTCAGTTAACATTCGAGGACAAATGTTCCAAAGGGGGAAATGATATTACACCCTATATTTTCGTAAGTAAAAGTACATCGTAAGTCAACTGATATAAGCTCGGAAATGAGATCATCTTTGAAAGTATTTAAAGTTAATCATGTACCTTGGAGGTTACAAATATTTAAGATCATGAACAACAAGTACCAAGAAGGTTGGAAGGTTTAGAAGCTAAACGAAATGAAGAAAATAAGCTTCGTCAAAAGTCGACAAGTTGGGAATGTTATAACCCGTATCTTTTGGTGTGAGACTAGGCTGATTAACATGATAAGAAGATTATGTTTTGAGTTATTTTAGTTGTATGATTGGCGTGTGTTAATATTTGAAGTCAAACGAGTTGCAGAACAAAAGTCTATAAAAGTCATCACAAGTTACGGTCATAAGTTTTACTGAAATTTGGGTCTAATATCACTGAGTTTTTCTCCCAATATACTTGGAGTTACGGGGTTATCCACCCACCAAATTGAATATCTACGATTCTAATTTCTAACACGTTAAACCGTTCATCAATACGATATTGGAGTAGGGAGATATTCGCATTTTTTGAGACTGCAAAGGCGGCCCCTACAGGACCCACTTAGGTGGTGGTCGACCTATATCTCTTTATAAACAATATGGACGAACATTCTTGCTTATTTTTAGACTCGAAGTAATCCCCAAACTCCTCCTAACCCTCCTAAACAGATTCCAAAGTTTCAAGGGTGATTCCAAAGTGATTACACCATATTTTAGCATCAAAAGTTAGTTTTGGAGAAGAACAACAACTCTTTGAGGTTGTGTTGTCATTGAGGATTGTTGTGAGCTGTGTTTGGATGAAATTTCAAGTGGTTGCTACTGGTTTAGGTATTTGTAATACTCTACTATATGTTCTTGAAGTTTTTTGTATGTTGGGTGCATTATTTGAGCAAGATACTACAAGAGGGGACTTGAAATAGTTTAAGATGATATTGTTGTTAATCGACTGTTTTGGAAAGGTTATTTCCATGAACTTTAAATGGTTGGAAACCTTGAAAAATGACTTGTTTATTTTGTTGTTATTATGAATATATTTTCTACATGTCAACTTGTTGGATTGCTGGTTGTTTGAGCATGAATTAGGTGATTAATAGGAGGTTGGAAGTCCTTTGATTGCACTTAGTATCATGCTAGACATGCTGTTAAGTTAACTAATGAATGATAATGGAGTTGAAGGGCGCTAAAGTGGTTCAATCCGAGCTTGCTACTATCGTGATATGTTGATGACTTGTTAGTAAAATATTTTGTACCTTATTGTTGATGTTATTCTTATTGTATCTCTCTAGTTTTTGGGGTTGATGCGTGGATTTGGATAAAGTCAATGTTATAGGGGAGATGCTGCCAAAATTTATATAGACAAGTTACTAACTCAGAAGATTCAAATTAAGTTCCTTGTTAGCATTAATCATAGACCTTATTGTATAGTGTAGATTGAGTTGTACTGTGGATTGCTTGGAAAGTATTGAAGAGACAAGAATATTGAGGAATGTTAATGCTAAACATTTTCTTTATTTTGGCATGATCCCGTAACTACATGAGTTTGATAACGAGATATAAAGAGAAGTTGGTATTCCTAAACTTATGTATGTTATCCTAGTCTCATAAGTTACAATATTTTCCCTTATCGGAACTTTATATTCATTTAAGTATAATATTATTTAGTCAAGAGACCAGAGGGTCGATATACATACAGTATTACAGTATTTTCACCACCACCAAACTATTATCGATGGGCCAGCCCCTATTTGATAACCTGTGATCAGATGGAAAAGTTATATACCAAGCCTACTGTGGTTGTGTGCCTATGAGCGAGCCTAGAATGGCCGAGTTACTGAGCTTAATATGGACGAGTGCCTATGAGCGAGCCTACTACGGCCGAGAGTTACACGTACCGAGCCTTATAGGACCGAACAACTGTTTTAATTACTATATTTGAGAGTTGAGTCTGTATCAGTAAGTAAGCATATCTTCAGATCATCTTTGACTCCCAATTACTTTTAGTTATTATATTATCAGTTTAGGTTCAGCTTTCAATTATTTTATTGCCTTACATACTCGGTCCATTATTTTGTAATGACATCTCTTTTGCCAGGGATGCTGCATTTCATGCATGTAGGTCCTGATAGACAACCGGATAGACCTTCCTACTGGATAGATCCAAACATCAGCTTGAACAGTTTGATAGGTAGGTCGAGGCCCTGTCCGACCATGATATAGTTTTATTATCTCCAGAGGCTTGTAGACGAGTCTTGTATATTTTGTATGTTAGTATTTTGGCCCTTCTAGCCCTGTGTGCATGTTCAGTTTAGTATTGTTGGTTGTAGACGTTCGTGGCAGCCTCATCAGCCTGCACAGAAATATATATGATATTTTGGGTATGTCTAACCCTCGGATGAGATAGATGTTTTTTTCAGATGATTCAGAATATGACCTCGTCGGCCTTGATTTGTATTGTCAGCATGCAGGTAGGCCTCGTCGGCCCAAGTTGATGGCTACCCCTCCAAAGTTCACAGTTACAAAGTGGTATGCTCGGGCCGAGTATGGCACCGGGTTCCAGCCACTCCTACCTAGGTTTGGGGCGTGACACCATCGGACAATGCTTACCCACTTACTATCGAAGATAGGAAATACAACACTTGCATCGAGCCACTTAATCACTTCTTTTCTTACCACTTCTTTCATGATCCGATTTAGGTGGCGTTGATGTTCCGCGCTAGGCTTATGAACTTCCTCCATGAGTATTTTGTGCATATAGAATGTGGGGTCAATACCCTTTATATCAGACATTGTCCAACCAATGGCACGATTGTGCTCTTTTAGCACCCTCAACAGCTTTTCTTCTTGCAAGTTAGACAAATGAGAAGAAACAATCACAGGTAAAGTGCTAGGACTTCGCAAATATGCATAATGAAGATGAGAGGGTAAGGGTTTAAGTTCCTTTCTTGGGGCCTACTCAATAGAAGGTTTAGGTGGCGGACCACTCGGCCTATCCAAAGGCTCAAACTGAGGTGTTTCTCTAATGTATTCACATGATGCATCCAGAATGTGCATCATCTCCTCAACCTTTTCTTCAAGTTCCATATGGTTGAACAACATCAACGCCTTTTCTAGCGCATCCTCTTTAAATGCAATCATCCCCAAGGTTGTTTCATTTACCTCCACTATAGAAATCATGGATAGGTCATTGTAATGACGAAGCAGCAAAATGGCTCAGTACACATTGAAGACTTCTTATTCATTGTCCACCCTCATGATCATCTTACCTTCTCGAACTATGATAATTGCATCTCCAGTAGCCAAATAAGGTCTTCCAAAGATGACAGGAACTCGCTCATCAGCCTCATAGTCCAAGATTATAAAGTTCGCTGGGAAGATAAACTTTCCAATCTGTAGCAATACATCCTCAATTATCCCTCGAGATAAACATAAGATCTATCAGCCAATTGTAGCATCACTGTGGTGGGTCGCGGAGCTCCTAAACCTAATTGTTTGAACATTGATAATGTCATCAAATTTATACTTGCACCCAAATCACACAGAGATCTACCCACATCAATCTCACCAATTCTCACGGGGATGGTAAAACTACCCGGATCCTTAACCTTTTGCTAAAGCTTGTGGTGAATCCTGGAAGTGCACTTCTCAGTGAGTGCGATGGTTTCAAACTCAGTTAACCTCCTTTTTTTTTCCACTATGTTCTTGATGTATTTACAATATTTTGGGTCATCACGAAGCGTGTCCACCAAAGGGATTTTCAAATGTATCTGCTTCAGCATATCTAGGAATTTGTGAAACATGTGGTCATCATTCTTCTTTCTTAATCTTTGAGGAAAAGGGGGTGGTTCTTTTTTTTGCTACATGCTCAGATTCGGCTATGTTTTTCTCATCCACCTTCGCGGGTTTTAGAACTCTTTCCTATTCGAGCCTAGATGGCTCCTTCTTATTCTTAGGTAGTTCTACCAATTCTCTCCCATTTCTCAAAGTGACTGCATTGACTTGAGGATTTTTTCCTATATTCACTTGGGAGAGCTCCAGCAGGTCTAGTGATTTGATTATTTGTCATCTACCTGAATTTTCTCTCTATATTTCTGAACCCTGTACGCAGCTACTAATTGTCATTCATTATCTTCTGATTATCGAGCAAGAGCTTTTTCATCATATCGGTCATCTTTCCTTTGCTTGATTGCACTTATGCTTGAGAGCACTTTGCAACCTGATTGGTTATCTTGGCGGCGTCATCTCTAAATGCTATGAAGGCATCTATTTTGATCATATTACCAGTTTTAGCCCTAATTGCGCTACTTGGTTCTCTTTATCCTTGCCAGTTCTAATCATTTGAAGTAAAGTTGTTCAACAAGGCTAGGATTTCACCATATGGTTTTTCCATGCACATACCTCTACAAGCAGAGTCCATGTACATCTTGGAGGCTTCATCTAATCCCTCCAAAAAAGTTTGACCCAAAACTTCATCTGTATGACTATGGTGTGGGCAATCTCTAGTAGTTTCTTAAAACATTATCCAATCTTGGCGAAGAGTTTTACCTTCCTTTTGTTGGAATCCACAAATGTAGCTCCTTAGCAATTGTCTTTCGAGAGGGAAAGAATTTTATCAAGAATTCCCGTGCTAGATCATCCCGGGTTCTGATTGAATTTGCAGGCTTCTTTTGTAACCACTCATTTGCTTTCCCAAAAGTGAAAAGGAAAATAATGTCAGTCTGACGTAATCCGAAGAGAGATTTAGAAAGTTGTAGGTATCTATGATCTCCAAAAAAAAATTTTGATATGCCTCTGTAGATCCTCATGTGGCAACCCCACATATTGACCTTGGGATTGTATCAGCTGCACCATCTATTATTTTAGCTCAAAGTGGCCGGTGATGGCTAGTTTGCGGATGGCTTGTGTCATATTTGCAAGTCTAGGCCTTGCAGTTGCGACCACTCGTAGTTATGATTGTCTACCATCCTTACAGGTTGTGAAAGTTTAACAATTGCTTGTTGATTTTTTATTTTCTTTACCTGTACTGCTACCTTTGCTGCTTCCTAAGCTTCTTTGGCATATTTTGTTGCTTTTTTATTTTTTTAGAAGTGTCTCTCAGGTTCGTTCTCAAAGGGATCGAATTTATCTATACCCTCGTCATTCTTCCCTGACATTCACTTCACAAGTACTTGAGATAGATTAGGTAAATCAAACAAATACAAAACTTGAACAGAAAAATTATAAAACTTAACTCAATTAAACATTCAATCGCTAAGTCCCTGGCAATGGCACCAAGAACTTGTTGCTTCCCCAAGTACATGCAAGTATACATGGCCGACAAGTAATAAAGTGACTCGAAGTCGCATGTTGAACCCACAGAAACTTAGAATAATTGTTAACTAAGCTAACTAAAGCCAATTTACTACAAAATAATCAAACGTAATGGTTTTTTTTATTAATGTACTATTGCAAAAATCAAACAAGTAATCAACTAAATTAACAAGAATGCAAAAGTTTGTTGCTGGATTTTACTCAGAGGATATAAAGATTTCAGGGTTGTGGTCGGTTTATCAATCCTATTGAGTTGGTAATTACACCTTGTTAATCTTAATTATCTATGGTTTCTAGTTGACTGGACTGTTTATATAAATAGCATGTTTTAACAATACTATTTGTCTATCAAAAATATATCAATGTTATATTCCTATGGTAGTGAATCTATCATGAACGAATAAAATACGGCATTCAACCAAGCAAGACTGTTAGGTATATTCCTATCCTAACTACGAAATCATACCCCGAGCTACAGGTTCAGAAACTATCTTTCTTTTAATTCTACTTTAATCAAAACATGTCTTTTCCAAGTATAGCATAGATAGTAGGATGAATCGATAGCTACAACAATTCAAAAGTTAAAACTATAATTAATGAAACAACCACGAGATATTTCAAGTATAGCTAGCATAAGGAATGGTACAACTCTATGCCTACATGTCAAAAGTAAGGTATAACGATGATATTTACAGGTACTCACACTCTCAGAGTGCTCAATCTATCTATCTCAAATTCTCACTCATCACACACTATCACTCAGAACTATATGGGTGCCCCTCACCAAAGCATGTGTATATAAATCAATGTGCCTGCGCTCACTTCTGGTATGTTAGACTCCAGAGGGGCAGATCCTATCCAACCACTAATATAAAGCCTCTAAGGTCTGCTGCGGTGTACAGACCGATCCATAATAATAGATAAGACAATAAGGCCTGCTGTGGCGTGCAGCCCGATCCACAATAACACTCTCAACTCGACTCTCTGACCCAACTCAGTCATCAATCTCTCAAGTCTCAAGGGCTCATAATCTCAAACTACTCAGCCAAATAATAAGAACATGTAATGTAATAGTAAATGATAATGGAGACTGAGACATGATATGCAAATGAATTATCATGACTAAGCACATAATTGCAGTCAAAGCTTAACTTAGAACAGCAAAAATAACCTCACTAGGCCTCAATAGGATAATCACATAGCCTAAGCATGTTTCTAATATGAATTACAGTTCATTTACTCAAACACAAAGATTTTCGCGGACAGAACAAGACTTGATAACCACACAGTCCAAAAGAAACAATCGAATCATGATTACCAAGGTGCACACTTGCACGCCCGTCACCTAGCATGTGTGTCACCCCAACACAACCCATATAACATGTTTTCTAGGGATTAATACCCTCTGTTCCAAGTTTAGAAGTGTTACTTACCTCAAAGTGCACAACTCAATGCTCCAACAAACTCTTACCTCGCGAATCGATCTCTAAATGACTCGAATCTAGTTACAAACAACTTAATATAATCAATACAAGCTATAGGAATCGATTTCACACGATAAAGCTAAGATCTTTAACCAAATTCAAAAAGTCAACCCCGAGCCCATACCTTGGAACCCGACAAAATTTATAAATTCCGAACACCCATTCAATAACGAGTCCAACCATACCAAAATCATCCAATTCCGATCAAAAATCGAACCTCAGATCCCCCAATTTTACTCTAAAATACATAGACCACAAATCCCTCAAACATATATAATCAAGGTGTAAAATCAATGGGTATTCAATATTAATGGACAAAAGTGATCAAAAGTTGTTTACCTCTTGAATGATAGTGAAATCCCTCTCACAAATTGCCACTAGCGGAGCTTCTAAAGTCCAAAAATGAAGCTAATGGCTCAAACCCTCAACTATATCATTATGTCTAGGCATCTCGCACCTGCGGACTCAGAAGTCGCACCTGCGGTTCCGCTTTTACGGTAAATCCTCCGCTTCTGCGAAGATCCCTAAAACTCCGACCTGCCACTTATGCGGCCAAAATCTCACTTCTACAGGTTTGCTTCTACGGTCCTCCTTGCGCTTCTGCACATTCGCTCATGCGGTAGTACTTCCGCATCTGCGATGCAAGCCTAGGCCAAGCTTCTCTGCATCTACGATACAAAATCCGCATCTGCGTCACGCAGATGCGGTCCCTCTCCGCACCTACAAAGCTCCCAAAGCTAGCCAATTTCGCTTTTTAGTTCCTTCAGCCGCACCGGCAGCGTCGCACCTACGGCCAAGCCCACCACAGGTGGGATTACACCAGCAACCAAAATATCATCAGCAATGCTCGTAAGTCTAATATCGATCCAGTAAACATCTAAAACTCTCCTGAGGCCCCAGAACCTCAACCAAACATACCAACAAGTCCTAAATCACAACACGAACTTAATTGAAGCCTCAAATCACATCAAACAACATCAAAAACACGAAGCACCACAATTCAAGCCTAAGAAAACTAATGAATTTCCAACTTCTAAAATCAATGCCGAAACCTATCAAACCAACTCTGATTGACCTCACAACGGACCTACTCCAACTCCCGGAACCAAAATCCCAATATTTTATCAACAAAGTCAACTCTCAGTCAAACTTCTCATCATTCCAAACCTTCAACTTTCGAACTTCCGCCAATTAAAACCAAAATGACCTACGGACCTCCAAATCAATAGCTAAACATACTCCTAAGTCAAAAATCACCACACGGATCTATCGAAACCATCAACACTCCATTCCGATGCCGTTTACGCATAAATCAACATCCGATCAACTCTTTCAACTTAAGCTCCCAACCTTGGGACTAAGTGTCCCAATTCATTCCGAAATATCCCCAAAACCAAACCAACCACCTGGGCAAGTCACGTTACTACAAATGAATATAGAATAAGCAATAAATGGGGGAACGGAGCTACAATACTCAAAACGACCGGTCGAGTCGTTACATTCTTCCGCTCTTAAATAAACGTTCATCCTCGAATGGGTCTAGGATCATACCTGGAGTCTCAAATAGGTGTGTATATCTACTGCGTATCTCCCGCTCGGTCTCCCTAGTAGCCTCCTCGACTTGCTGACCTCTCCACTGAACTTTCACTGAAGCTATATTCTTTGATCTCAACTTCCGAACCTGTTATCCAAAATGGCCATCAGCTTCACATCATAAGTCAAATCTCTATCTAACTGAATCGTGCTGAAATCCAAAATATGAGATGGATCACCGTAATACTTCCGGAGCATGAAAACATAAAACACTAGGTGAACACCTGATAGACGAGGCGGCAATGCCAGCTTGTAGGCCACCTCTCTAATCCTCTCAAGAACCTCAAAAGGGCCAATATACCAAGGGCTCAACTTCCCCTTCTTCCCGAACCAGATCTGTGCCAAACAACTCAGCCTTCCCCGGATCAAACCAACCAATTGGAGAACGATATCGCCTCCCATATGAGGTCTCATAAGGAGCCGTCTGAATACTCGATTGGAAGCTGTTGTTGTAGGAAAACTCCGCAAGTGGTAGAAACTGATCCCAAGAACCCCCTAAATCCATAACACAAGTGTATAGCATATCCTCCAAAATATGAATGATGCGCTCGGACTGTCTATCCGTCTGGGGGTGGAATGTTGTGCTCAACTCAACCCGTGTGCGCAGCTCTCACTGCACTTCTCTCCAAATTTACCATGTGAACTGTGTGCCCCGATCAGAAATAATGGATATCGGCACACTGTGGATATGAACAATCTCGTAAATATAGATCTCAGCCAGACGCTCTGAAGAATAGGTAGTCATATCTAGAATGAAATGTACGGACTTAGTCAACCGGTCCACAATCACCCAGATAACATCGAATTTCTTCAAAGTTCGTGGGAGCCCAACAACGAAGTCCATGGTAAAATGCTCCCATTTCCACTCAGGAATCTCAAGCCTTTGAAGCCGCCCGGCCTATGATGCTCGTAATTTACCAACTGAAAGTTCAAGCACCGAGCCACATACTCCACTATATCTTTCTTCATTCTCCTCCACTAATAGTGTTGCCTCAAATCCTAATACATCTTGGAAGCACCCGGATGAATGGAATACCATGAACTGTGGACCTCCTCTGGAATCAACTCACGTAACCCATTCACATTGGGCACACAAATCTGACCCTACATTCCCAACACCCCATCATCTCCAATAGAAACCACCTTGGCATCAGCGTGCAGCATTATGTCCTTAAAGATAAGTAAATGAGGGTCGTCATATTGACGCTCTTTGATGCACTCAAATAAAAAAGACCGAGAAACCACATAAGCTAGAACCCGACTAGGCTCTAAAACATCTAACCTCACGAATTGATTGGCCAAGGACTTAACATCTGATGCTAGCAGTCTCTCACCAACTAGAATACAAGTAATGCTACCCATACTCATAGCCTTTCTACCCAAGGCATTGTCCACCATATTGGCTTTCCAAGGATGATATAAAATGGTGATATCGTAGTTTTTTAATAGCTCTAACCATCTCTGCTGCCTCAATTTTAGATCCTTTTTCTTAAACAAGTGTTGTAGACTTCGATGATCTGTAAATACCTCATAGGACATGTCGTAGATATAATGCCTCCAAATCTTCAATGCATGAAGAATGGCTGCCAACTCTAAATCATGAACGGGGTAGATCTTCTTATGGGGCTTCAACTAGCGTGAAGCATAAGCAATCACCCTACCCTTCTGCATCAAGACACACCCGATACAAATATGAGAATCATCACAATAAACCGTATATGAACTCGATGTTGAAGGCAAAACTAGAACTAGAACTGTGATCAAGGCAGTCTTGAGATTTTGAAAGCTCTCCTCACACTCATCATACCACCTAAATGGGGCACCCTTCTAGGTCAATCTGGTCAAAGGTGCAGCAATGGACGAGAAGCCGTCCAAAAAATGGTGATAATATTCGGCCAAACCAAGGAAACTCTGGATCTCCATAGCTGAAGGCGATCTGGGATAACTCTGGAAAACCTCAATCTTCTTCAGATCCACCTTGATCCCCTAACTAGACACCACGTACCCTAAAAACGCCACAGAATTAAGCCAAAACTCACACTTGGAGAATTTAGCATAAAGTTTCTTCTCCCTCAACATCTGGAGTACAATCCTCAGATGTTGCGCATGCTCTTCCTGTATGCGTTAGTACACCAGTATATCATCAATGAATACTATGATAAAAGAATCAAGCTATGGATAGAATACACTATTCATCATATCCATAAATATTGTTGGGGCATTATTTAGCCCAAAATACATTACAACGAACTCGTAGTGGCCATAGTAGGTCTTGAATGCCGGGAATCCCAAATCTTCAACTAGTGATATCCAGACCTCAAATCAATCTTAGAGAACACTCTCGCACCATGAAGCTAGTCAAATAAGTCATCAATGCGCAGTAGTGGGTACTTGTTCTTAATTGTAACTTTTTTCAACTGCCTATAATCAATGCACATCCGCATAATACCATCCTTCTTCTCTACAAACAGAACCGGTGCACCACAAGGTGACACACTAGGCCTAATGAATCCGTTATCAAGAAGCTCCTGAAGATGTTCTTTCTATTTCTTCAACTATGTTGGTGCCATACGATACGGAGGAATAGAGATGGGCTGAGTGCTCATCACCAAGTCAATACCAAAATCAATGTCCTGTCGGATGGCATGCCCGGCAGGTCTGTAGGAAACACATTCGGAAAGTCTCACACTATCGGAACAAACTCAATGGTAGGAGTACTATCACCAACATCCCGCACAAAGGCTTATGCCAGACATCCCTTCCCAACTATCCGTTGGGCCTTCAAATATAAAATCATTCTACTAGGAACATAGTCCAGAGAACATCTCCACTCAATCCTAAGTGATCCCGGCATCGCCAACGTCACGGTCTCAGCGTGGCAATCCAGAAAAGCATGACATGGTGACAACCAATCCATGCCTAGAATCACATCAAAATCAACCATAATAAGCAGTAAAAGTTCAACCCTCGTCTCTAATCCTCCAACAGTCACCACACACGACCAATACACATGGTCCACAATAATAGTATCACCCACCAGCGTAGATACATGTACAGGCATAACTAAGGAATCATGGGGCATATCCAAATAACGAGCAAAGTGCAACGATGCATAGGAATAAGTGGAACTAGGGTCAAATAATATGGAAGCATCCATGTGGCACACTGAAACAATACATGTGATCACCACGTCTAAAGCAACTGCCTTTGGCCTGGCGGAAAAAGCATAGCATCGATCCTGACCTCCACCTGATCTACCTCCCCCTCTAGGGCGACCTTGAGCTTCCTGAGTCCATCCCAAGCTAGATGAGCGGGTGGTGAAGTAACTGGTGTGGAAGTCATAGCCTGATCCCCTACTGAATTGGACCTCCCACGAGTCGGGGACACTACCTACTTGCATGCCCCAACTCTCCACACTCGAAGAAACCTCGATCCGACAATGGCTGCAGGGACTGAATCAAACCTCGGGAACAAGAATAACCACTAGAAGAACCTGGTATAAACGAATCCTGAACTGATGGAGCACGGAATGAACTCTAAGTTGGGAAGGCACTGAAATATGACTGATCCGGACGAGCACTGTATGAACCATGGCTAGCTGATACACTATGATAAACCAGATGAGCCATCTGAGCCGGCCTATAAGGACGACCCCTAAAGTGATAGGATTGCCTCCAGATGAAGCACTGCTGAAACCACTAGAACGATGAAGCACTGCTGAAACCTCTAGAACGACGAGGAGTCTAAGCACCTCCTCGGCCTGAGAAGTGGATGGTGCAGTCGGAAACAAAACCGCCTGAGCAAGGCTCGTGCAAGCAGTCAAAATTTGGGCCAAAGCCTCATGAAGGCCCGGAATCACAATGGGCGCAGTTGGTGCCTGAGCTGGTCCCATTGGCTCAACAATATCTGGTATCTATTCCTTAGCCAGGCCTCTCACGGTCTTAGCTGGTGGTACTGGTGGCCGTACGCCTAATCTGGTCCCACATGTCCTCACCATCTGTGAGAGAATAGAAGAATATAAATTCAGTCTACAAATCCGCATGACAAGATTACAAGAAAGTAAAGTTTCCTAACGGTTCGGTAGCCTCTCAAAGCTAAGTACAGACGCCTCCTTACCGATCCGCAAGACTCTACTAAATCTGGCCATGACTCGTGAGACCTAAGTAACCTACTGCTCTGATATCAACTTGCATGACCCAAAACCCCAACCTGTCATGACGGCACCTAACACATTGACTAGGCAAGCCGATAATTACATAACAATTAAGCATTTGAACTAAAACATGATTTAATAAGCTCAATAGTGGAAAATCTCATAAATATATGATAAAACAATTGTAACTCTACTACGACCATCCCAAAACCTGGTGTCAACGAGTACATGAGCACTACAACATCTCAACATAAATCAAACTCTAGTACAACTGTCTAAATAGTAGAATAGTACAACAACAACAACAACAACAACAACAACAACATACCCAGTATTATCCCACACTGTGGGGTCTGGAGAGGATAGTGTGTACGCAGACCTTACCCCTACCTTGTGAGGATAGAGAGGTTGTTTCTAATAGACCCTCGGCTCAGGAAAGCATAAGCATTATATTAATGAAAATATAGACAAGAAGGGACAGTACCAAAAATCCATATAAAAGCAGAATAAAAACAACAAGAAAGTAAGGTGATCAACAATGAAAGAGAACAACGCTTAGTCATAAAAGCCTACTACCAATAGAAAGCGAGACTGCGTGCCAATACTATTGTTATGAACACTCTAGACTACATACTATACTATCCTAATCCTCAATCTCCATACCTTTCTATCAAGGGTCATGTCCTCGGTCAGTTGAAGTAGCGGGATGTCTTGCCTAATCATCTCTCCTGACCTCTTCTTTAGTCTACCTCTACCTCTCCGTAGGCCCTCCAATGTCAACCTCTCACACCTCCTCACCGGGGCATCTATTCTCCTCCTCCTCACATGACCAAACCACCTAAGCCGCACTTCCCGCATCTTGTCTTCAATAGGGGCCACACTCACCTTGTCGCGAATAACCTCATTTCTAATCCTATCTAACCTGGTGTGCCAGCACATCTATCTCAACATCTTCATATGTGCTACCTTCATCTTCTGGACATGAGCAATCTTGACTGGCCAACACTCAGCCCCATACAACATCGTTGGTCTGACCACCACTCTGTAGAACTTACCCTTGAGTTTCGCTGGCACCTTCTTGTCACACAAAACACCGGAAGCGAGTCCCTATTTCATCCATCCCTCCCCAAAATGATGTGTGACATATTCAACAATCTCCCCATCCCCCTGAATAATAGAACCAAGGTACTTAAAAATTCCTCTCCTAAGGATGACCTGTGAGTCCAGCCTCACCTCCCCTTCCCCTCCTTAAGTCTCGCCACTGAACTTACACTCCAAGTATTCTGTCTTGGTCCTGTTCAGCTTGAAATCTTTAGATTCCAGGGTCTGCCTCCATACCTCTAATTGCGCATTGACACCGTCTCGCATCTCTTCAATCAATACAATAACATCTGCAAATAGCATGCACGACGGCACCTCCCCTTGGATGTGGCACTTCAGTACGTCTATCGTCAAAGCAAACAAAAAAGGGCTGAGTGTTGACCACTGATGCAACCCCATCATAACCGATAAATGGTCTGAGTCCCCACCCATCGTCCTCACTCGAGCAATTACTCCAACGTACATGTCCTTAATCAAACTAACGTAGGCAAAAGGTACACCTCTAGCCTCCAAACATCTCCACAAAACCTTCCTTAGAACTTTATTGTACGCCTTTTCTAATTCGATGAACACCATTTGCAAGTCCTTCTTTCTCTCCCTATACTGCTCCATCAATCTCCTAACAAGGTAGATGGCTTCTGTTGTCGAACGCCCGGCATAAACCCAAACTGGTTCTCAAAAATAGACACACTCTTCCTCACCCTAAGCTCTACCACTCTCTCCCCAGACTTTCATGGTATGGCTAAGCAGCTTGATACTCCGATAGTTATTGCAATTTTGGATATCACCCTCGTTCTTGTATACCGGAACCATCGTGCTCCACATCCACTCGTCGGGCATCTTCTTCACTCTAAAAATGACATTAAATAACCTAGTGAGCCACTCCAAGCATGCCTTGCCCGCACTCTTCCAAAACTCCACTGGAATTTCATCTAGCCCGGTCGCTTTGCCCTTGCTCATCGTACACATAGCCCCCTCAACTTCATCAACTCGAATCCGCCTACAATACCCAAAGGAAGGAGAATCAAGGTCTGATGGCATCATAGCAGCTACCTCAAAGTCTCCGAGTAGGTACTAGAACCACTCTAGCAATCACCGCGTCTAGATGTACATGGATCTGCACACGAAGTGCAGAGTAGTTTGAGTACAACCGACCCATGTACTCAATAAGTAATAGGACTAACCTTGGGCTGAAAGCAGATACGAGCTTAGAAGGATATAGTCAGAAACAAAATAATGACAACACAGATATAACAAAGGGAATGACAGTAATAACTTAGAGAAACTTCCATATTCAACTCGTTCACAGTACAAAAATTTAGGCATGCTTTCAAGTTCACAATTTAAGGCCGACACTGATAAGAACCTGTCAAGTATAGCTAGCATGAGGAATGGTACAACTCTATGCCTACATGTCAAATATGCATGTCAAAAGTAAGGAATAACGGTGATATTTCCAGGTACTCACACTTTTAGAGTGCTCAATCTGTCTATCTCAAATTCCCACTCAACACACACAATCACTCAGCACTGTACGGGTGCCTGGCATCAATGCCCCTCACAAAAGCACGTGTATATAAATCACCATGCATGCGCTCACTGCTGGTATGTCAGACTCCGGAGGGGCGGATCCTGCCCAAGCGCTAATATAAAGTCTATAAGGCCTACTGCGGCGTGCAACCCAATCCACAACAAAGCCCGATCCATAAAAACACTCCCAACTCGGCTCTCAGGCCTAACTCAGTCATCAATCTCTCAAGTCTCAAGGCTCACAATCTCATATTACTCAGCCCAAATAATAAGAACATGTAATGTAACAGTAAATGATAATGGAGACTAAGATATGATATGCAAATGAAGTATCATGACTGAGCACATACTTGCAGTCAAAGCATAACTTAAAACAGCAGAAATAACCTCACTAGGCCTCAACAGGATAAGCACATAGCCTAAGCATATTTCTAACATGAATTACAATTCATTTACTCTAACAAATAAGGATTTCACGGATATAATAAGACTTGATAATAGCACAGTCCAAAAGAAACAACTAAATCATGATTACCACGGTGCACGCCCGCATTCCCGTCACCTTGCTTGTGTGTCACCCCAACACAACCCATATAACACATTTTTCAGAGATTAATACCCTCAGTTCCAAGTTTAGAAGTGTCACTTACCTCAAAGTTTCACAACTCACTGCTCCAACAAACGCTCGCCTCGCGAATTGGCCTCTGAATGACTCGAATCTATCATAAACAACTTAATATAATCAATACAAGCTATAGGAATCGATTCCATACGATAAAGCTAAGATATGTAACCAAATTCAAAAAGTCAACCTCGAGCCCACGCCTCGTAACCCGACAAAATTTACAAATTTCGAACACCCACTTTATAACGAGTCCAACCATACCAAAATCATTCAATTCCGACTAAAAAAACGAACCTCAAATCCCCAATTCTTACCCTCCAATGCATAGACCACGAATCCCCCAAATTTCACCTCAAACACATATAATCTAAGTTTAAAATCAATGGGTATTCAATATTAATGGACAAAAGTGATCAAAAATTGCTTACCTCTTGAATTATAGTGAAATCCCTATCAAAACTCACCAATAGCCGAGATTTTAAAGTCCAAAAATGAAGATAATGGCTCAAACCCTCGACTATATCACTCCGTCTAGGAATCTCGGGCCTGCAGACTCAGAAGTCGCACATGTAGTTCCGCTTTTGTGGAAAATCCTCAGTTTCTATGAAGATCACTAAAACTCCAACCTGCCGCTTCTGTGGGTCCACCTTTGCGGTCCTCCTTGCACTTCTGCACATTCGCTTCTGCGGTAGTACTTCCGCATCTGCGATGCAAGCCTAGGCCAGGCGACTCCGCATCTGCGACATAAAATCCGCATCTGCATCTCGCAGATGCAGTCCCTCTCTACCCCTGCAAAGCTCCCAAAGCTAACCCAATTTCGTTTTTGCGTTCCTTCAGCCGCTCCTACAGCGTCGCACCTGTGGCCAAGCCCACCGCAAGTGCAATTACACCAGCAACCAAAATATCATCAACAATGCTCTTAAGTCCAATATCGATCTGTTAAATATCCGAAACTCGCCTGAGGCCCCCCGAACCTCAACCAAACATATCAACAAGTCCTAAATCACAACACGATCTTAACCGAAGCCTCAAATCACATCAAAAACACAAATCGCACCCCAATTCAAGTCTAACGAAACTAATGAATTTACAACTTCTAAAATCAATGTCGAAACCTATCGAACCAACTCTAATTGACCTCAAATTCTGCACACAAGTCATAAATAACACAACGGATCTACTCCAACTCCCGGAATCAAAATACGAGCATTTTATCAACAAAGTCAACTCTCAGTCAAACTTCTCAACCTTCCAACTTCCGCTAATTAAAGCCAAAATGACCTACGGACCTCCAAATCAATAGCTGAACATACTCCTATGTCCAAAATCACCACGCGAATCTATTGGAACCATCAACACTCCATTCCGAAGCCGTTTACACATAAATCAACATCCAGTCAACTCTTTCAACTTAAGCTCCCAACCTTGGGACTAAGTGTCCCAATTCATTCCGAAATATCTCCGGAACCAAACCAACCACCTGGGCAAGTCACATAGCTACAAATGAACATAGAATAAGCAATAAATGGTGGAACAGGGCTATAATACTCAAAATGACCGGTCGGGTCGTTACATTCTCCTTCTCTTAAACAAACGTTCATCCTTGATTGGGTCTAGAATCATACCTGAAGTCTCAAATAGGTGTGGATATCTACTACGTATCTCCCGCTCGGTCTCCCGACTAGCCTCCTCAACTGGCTGGCCTCTCCACTGAACTTTCACTGAAGCTATATTCTTTGATCTCAACTTCCAAACCTGTCAATCCAAAATGGCCACCGTCTTCACATCATTAGTCAAATCTCTATCTAACTGAACCGTGCTAAAGTCCAAAACATGAGACGGATCACCATAATACTTCCGGAGCATGAAAACATAAAACACTAGGTGAACACCCAATAGACTAGGCGGTAATGCCAGCTTGTAGACTACCTCTCCAATCCTCTCAAGCACCTCAAAAGGGCCAATATACCAAGGGCTCAACTTCCCCATCTTCTAGAAGCAGATTTATGCCCAACAACCTAGCCTCCCCCGGCTCAAACCAACCAACTAGAGAACGACACTGCCACCCATATAAGGCCTCATAAGGAGTCGTCTGAATACTCGATTGGTAGCTATTGTTGTAGGTAAAATCTGCAAATGGTAGAGTCCTAAGGAGTCATCTGAATACCTGCTGCGGCGTGCAGCCCGATCCACAATAACACATAATTGCAGTCAAAGAAAATAACTCAAAACAGCAGAAATACCCTCACTAGGCCTCAACAGGAAAATCACATAGCCTAAGCATGTTTCTAACATGAAATACAGTTCATTTACTCTAACAAGTAATGATTGAGCGGATAGAACAAGATTTGATAACAACACAGTCCCAAGAAACAACCAAATCATGATTACCACGATGCACGCCCACACACTGGTCACCTAGCATGTGTGTCACCCCAACACAACCTATATAACACATTTTCCAGGGATTAATACCCTCAGTTCCAAGTTTAGAAGTGTTACTTACCTCAAAGTGCACAACTCAATGCTCCAACATATCCTTGCCTCGCGAATCAGCCTCTGAATTACTCGAATCTATTTACAAACAACTTAATATAATCAATACAAGATATAGGAATCGATTCCATACGATAAAGCTAAGATATTAACCAAATTCAAAAAGTTAACCCAAAAAGTCAACCCTGAGCCCATGCCTCGGAACCTGACAAAATTTATATATTCCGAACACCCATCCAATAACGAGTCCAACCATACCAAAATCATCCAATTCCAATCACAAATCAAACCTCAAATCCCCAAATCTTACTCTTGAATACATAGACCACAAATCCCCCAAATTTCACCTCAAACACATATAATCTAGGTGTAAAATCAATGGGTATTCAATATTAATGGACAAAAATGATCAAATGTTGCTTACCTCTTGAATTATAGTGAAATCTCTCTCAAAAATTGCCACTAGCCGAGCTTCTAAAGTCAAAAAATGAAGATAATGTCTCAAACCCTCGACTATATCATTATGTCCAGGCATCTTGCACCTGCCGACTCAGAAGTCGCACCTGCGATTTCTCTTTTGTGGAAAATCCTCCACTTCTGCGAAGATCACTAAATCTCTGACCTGCTGCTTCTACGCCCAAAATCCCGGTTCTGCTGGTCCGCTTCTACGGTCCTCCTTATGCTTCTGCACATTCGCTTCTGCGGTAGTACTTCCGCATCTGCGATGCAAGCCTAGGCCAGGCTTCTCCGCTTCTGCGGTAGAGGGATGCGTCTCGCAGATGCGGTCCCTCTCTACACCTGCAAAGCTCCCAAAGCTAGCCCAATTTCGCTTTTACGTTCCTTCAGCCGCACCTGCAGCGTCGCACCTTCGGCCAAGCCCATTGCGAGTGCGATTACACTAGCAACTAAAATATCATCAGCAATGCTCTTAAGTCCAATATTGATCCGTTAAACATCAGAAACTCGCCCAAGGCCCCCGTAACCTCAACCAAACATACCAACAAGTTCTAAATCACAACATGAACTTAATCAAAGCCTTAAATCACATCAAACAACACCAAAAACATGAATCGCACCCCAATTCAAGCCTAACGAAACTAATGAATTTCCAACTTCTAAAATCAATGTCGAAACCTATCAAACCAACTCTGATTGACCTCAAATTTTGCACACAAGTCATATATTCCACAAGGGACCTACTCCAACTCCTGAAACTAAAATTGAAGCCCAGTGTCAACAAAGTCAACTCTCGGTCAAACTTCTCAACCTTCCAAACCTTTAACTTTTCAACTTTTGCCAATTCAAGCCAAAATGACCTACGGAGCTCCAAATCAGTATCCTCCAAAATCACCACACGAAGCTATCAGAATCATCAAAACTCCATTCTTAAGCCGTTTACACATAAGTCAACATCCGATCGACTCTTTCAACTTAAGCTCCCAACCAAGTGTCCCAATTCATTACGAAACATCCTCGAAACCAAACCAACCACCGCGGCAAGTTACATATCCACAAATGAACATAGAACAGGCAATAAATGGAGAACGGAGCTTTAATACTCAAAACGACTGGCCGGGTCATTACATAAAACGCTTATCTAATAACTCCTGCAATTGTTCCTTCAATTCCTTCAACTCGGTTGGATCCATCCGATACAGTAGAATAGAAATGGGCTGAGTGCTCGGCACCAAATTAATATCCCTATCGGGTGGCATGCCCTATAGGTCTGCAGAAAATACATCTGGAAACTCTCTCCTTATGGGGCCTGAATCGACCATAGGCGTATCAACACCAACATATCTAACAAAGGCCAGGTACGTCAAATATCCCTTCTCAACCATCCGTTGAGCCTTCAAAAGTGTCACCCTACTTGAGTGTGACCAACCGAACCCCTCCATTATATACTTGGCAACCCTGACATTGCCAATGTCACGGTCTTAGCATGACAATCAAAAATAGCATGGTACGGAGATAGCTAGTCATACCAAAAATCACATCAAAGTCAACCATACTAAGCAATATAAGATCAACCCTAGTTTCATAGCCCCCAATGATAACCACACAAGAATGATATACACGATCCACCATAATAGAATTACCAACATATGTGGACACTTGAATAAGGATATCAAGGGAACACGAGGCATATCCAGATAAAGAGAAAAAGATGATGACGCAAAAGAATAAGTGGAACCGGGGTCGAATAATACTGAAGCATCCCTGCAGTACACTGAAATAATACATGTGATCACCGCATCTGAAGAAACTACCACTGGCCTCCTTGTAAATGCATAATAATGGGCTTTTCCTCCACCTGACTAACATCCCCTCTAGGATGGCCTCGAACGGTTTGGGCTCCATCCCTAAATAGTTATGCGGGTTGTGTAGTTGTTGGCGTCGGGATCATGGATTAGGTGCCTTGACGCGGTACACTACTCATAAGCTTGGGACAATCCCTCTTGATATGACTCAAGTCTCCACACTCAAAGCAACCCCTCCTCTGGCAGGGTTGCTAGCTTTGTGACTATCCCTTAGAACCTGAATACCCGCTCGAAGTACCCTGAACGGATGGAGTATGACAAGAACTCTGTGCTGGCAGTGCACTGAAGATGACTGGACTGGGAAAGCACTGTATGAACCATGGCTAATTGAAGAGACACGATGAACTTGATGAGCTGACAAAACAGGTCTGAAAGGACAACCTCCATTGTTATGTCCCTGACCTCCAAATGAGGCACCACCAAAACCACCTAAACCACGAGCCGTGTTGGTGTCCCCCTCCTCTCTCTCCTGTCTGCGAATACGATCTAAGTGCCTGGCAATCTCCAAAACCTGATGAAAAGTAGTATCAGCCTCAGCTCTCGGGCCATCCCATACCAGATCCCAAAATTGAGGCCCTCAATGAACCTCCTAACTCTCTCCCTATTATTAGGGATCAAGACACAGCATTACATGCCAGCTCTGTGACCCTCATCTCATAGTGAGTCACGATCAATACCTTTATGGCGTAGAGGCTCAAAGTTACTATACAACCCATCTCTGCGAGTCTATGGAATAAACTCCTCCAAGAAGATAACTGTGAACTGAGACCATGTGAGTGGTGTTGCACCAGCTGGCGTACTCAACTCATAGGTCTGCACCATTTATAGGCTGGCCCTGCCAACTGAAAAGTGACAAAATCAACCCCATTTGAGTCCACCAGACCCAAAATACGTAAAACCCAATGACACTGATCAAAAAAAATCTTATGCATCCTCAGTATGCTCTTTATTGAAGTGGGCAGGATGAAGTCTCTGAAATCTCTCCAGTCGCTTCTTCTCTTCAGCAGTCAAAGCTAACCTAATCTGGGGCTGAAACGCAATGACTGATGCACTGACAGAACCCCTAGTGTCGATAACCATGAGTCAGTTGCTATGGTGTGTGTGCATTATGAGTCTGGGCTCCTCTCCATGCTTGTGGGGGTAGCTGGTGCAACCGGGATTATACCCGCCTGAGTCAAACTTGCATGCACGCTGAGAATCTGAGCCACCAAAGTCTCCTAAAGTCTAGGTGTAGCAGTAGGTACCTCAGGTGCCTGAGTTAGTCCCACTGGCTCAACTTAATCATGAATATGCTCCTCAATAGAAGCTACTAAGGGTGGCTCCACGATGGCTGCTCTAGCAGAGCCTCTAGCTGCAGCGCGTGCTCCACCCCTGCCTCTACCTCAGTCCTGGCCTCTCACGACCCTGGCATGGGGTACTGGCTCCTACTCCGGAAGAACGTGTTCTCATTATCTGTGAGAGAGTAAAAGAGCAAAAATTCAAACTTTGGGATAAATAAATCCGCACAATAGAGAATGA
The DNA here is from genome assembly GCA_002018475.1 of Nicotiana obtusifolia. Classification (NCBI taxonomy): domain Eukaryota; kingdom Viridiplantae; phylum Streptophyta; class Magnoliopsida; order Solanales; family Solanaceae; genus Nicotiana; species Nicotiana obtusifolia. The sequence goes on along the minus strand of MCJB01048325.1, from coordinate 19,938 downwards.
AAGAAAGAGAAATTTTTCCTAATAGTCATGTAGCCTCTCAAAAATAAGTACTAACATCTCTGTACAAAGCCGCAAGACTCTACTAGACTTGCTCATGACATGATATCTAAGAAACCTTGTGCTCTGATACCAAGCTGTCACAACCCAAAATCACTACTGGTCGCGATGGCACCTAATCCGGTTGCTATGTAAGCCAATCATAAAATAATAACGAATTATAATAATAATACTGAAATGAATGAGTCTATAAGTGGATTAAGCATAAATAAGTACCAAATCAATACAACAAATCCCGAGAAACTGGTAGCACTGAGTCATGAGCTTTAACATAAGAATATAAGTCTGCTAATATAGAATACTATCTTATACAATAACAGCTTAGAAAGGATAGAAGGAGATGACAGGGACTATAATCAGGATGCAGCTCTACCTCGGTCTCCATAGCATCAACTACAACTCCAAATGCTCGGTTGGGTCCAACTCCTAGATTTGCACAATCAAGTGCAGAGTGTAGTATGAGTACAACCGACCCCATGTACTCAGTAATTATTATGACTAACCTTGGCGAGGTAGTGGCAAGAGTGGTCAATGATACTCACTACCAAACCTGTATAGTTCACGAATATATATGTACACAACAACAGTACCGGATCTAAGCATAAGGTACAGGTAAAACCAATTATGCACATGGAGAAGATATGCTCAAACATCGCAATCTAGCTAATAGATCCACATATAGAGAACATATGCAAGAATAATAACTCAAACTACACAAATTTAACATATAGAGAAGATACGTATCGTGATTACTTCATCGATTGAATCAGCATATAGAGGAAATATGCATAAAAGGTATGTATATGTCCAAGAAGCTTGCATATAAAGAAGATACATAAAGTCCAAACACTGATCAGTTTCCATAATCTGCGTGCACGTCATCAAGAAGAAATATGAGAGGACGACCCTAGAGGGATGGATCCTTATCCACACGTTGCACGGATAGCTCATGTGCCATAAACATAACATCTGCATGGACAACTCACGTGCTAACCACACTTATACAACTACGGATATCAACTCACACACTCATGAACTGAGGAAAATAACATGCTAAGGTGTATGCAATGTAAGGTGTACAACTACAATTTAGATTAGGGGGTACGCCATACAATAACGAGTACCATGTTCAAACAGGATATCAAGGCCTATACATGGTCTTTAACTCATAATAACAATGCATAATAGAAGCCTAAATTCTAATCTGGTCGAAATCATACATAGCACCCACATATACGCTCGTCACCTCGCATATACATCATTTTCACATATTTCAATCAGCCAAATAAGGTCAAGTCCTAAGGGTTATTCCCTCACAACAAGATTAGGCAAGATACTTACCTCAAACGAGTAAAATCAATACTCCAAGAACACCTTTCCCTTAGAAATCTCCTCCAACCGGCTCGAATCTAGCCAAAAGCAACTCAATAACGTCAAACAAGGACATAGGAATCAATTCCAAATAATAAAGCTTCAATCTTTGATCAAATTTTCAAAAGTCAATAGAAGTCAATCAGGACCCACATGTTCAAAACCCGAGTGAAAGGGTAGAACCCGAATACTAAACCCTCACGAGTTCAAATATGTGATTAGATTCTAAAACCAAATCCAATCGACCCTCAAATTCCAATAATTCATCCTCTTAAGTTGTACGAAAAACTCCCAAATTTACCTCGAAATTTCATATTTTAGGTATTAATAATCCATGTAGATTCTAGAAATAATTTCATAAATTAGTGAAAATCACTTACCCCAAAGTCTTATGTGAAAATCTCCAAGCAAAATCGACCCTATCTAAGTCTAGGGTTTAAAATATGAGAGAATGAGTAAAAATTTCCGAAATCCTCACTTAAATATACTACCCAAGTAAAGCCTTCGTGATCATAGCCCAAAGCTTCACGATCGCGAAACACAGCATGTCACTGTCCCAGAGTTACTCTATGTCAATGCGACACAAGTCATGCGAATGTGATGCACAAGCAGTCCAACCTCCACGAATGGGAGCACACTTCACAAACGCAAAGGCCAACACGTCCCCCAGCCAGTTGCGCCTCTTTGCAAACGTGATTTAACCCACGCGAACACGAAGGCCTTCCTTACACAACTACGTGATTGCGCCCTGCCATCCGCGAACGCAAAGGAAAATAGCTCCCAGCCCCAAATTACACTCCACGATTGCGTTGAAAAACCTGACACTAGTAAAATCTACAATACCAAAATATTGCATGTGGTCCGAAACTTACCCGAGCCATTGAAAACCCTGCCTAATCATACCAAAAAGTCCATAAACACATCCCAGACCTATCCAAAGCTTCCAACTACATACAATAACATCACATATATGAATCAAAGATCAAATCACTAGTCGCACCTCTCTTAAGTTCAAGAACTTTCAAGCTTCCAACTAAGCGTCTGGTTGAAACCTAAACAATCCGGATCACAATCAAACTTTCCGCACAAGTTTCAAACAACAAAATCCACCTATTTCAAGTTCCAAAATAACAATCTGAATTTGGTATCATCAAAGTCAACTCCCAGTTAGAATTATAAACTCTTCAAACCTTCAAATTTTCAACTTTCGTCAAATAAGCATAAAATCTTCTAGGAACCTCCAAATCAAAATCGAGACATAAGCCTAAGTCCAAAATTACCATACGAACCTATTGTAAGTCATCAAATTACTAACCCGAGGTTGTTTACACAAAAGTCAAACCTTGATCAACTCTTCCAACTTAAGGTTTCCACAATAAAACTAAGTATTTCAATTCACTTCCGAACCCCATGAACACCAAACCATTCATCCCGCAAGTCACAAAACATCAAATACATATACGGAAAATATCGAATAGGAGAACGGAGTTCAAATACACTAAACGGTCGGCCGGTTGTTACAAATTAATACTTTTAAAGTTTTGGTATTTTCCCAAAGTAGACATATAGTATCCTAATACATTGAAGGTTTACCAGTTTATCGGTTGTTACCTTTCCAAATAGGCTTCTTGCATATTCCACCTCGCTACTTGTAACATCTTGTGCCCCTAACTCGACTGTTTTTTCCTCACCAGATGGTAAGATGAAATTTCTCTACCTCTTTTCAGTCTTATCCGCCATTGTTTAAGTGAAAGAGATATAAACTACTGATTTACCAGCACTCTTTTCTTCCTTCACGAGACAAAGTTACAGATTACCACTAGATTTATGACTTTGGTCATGAAGAAATCACAAGTCGATGATAGGAATAAGAGTTTGAAAAAGAGAAGACTCCTTTCACGTTAGGGAAGACTCAAACTTCTACGAGGGAAAAAAAACTCCTAATTCCTCTACAAGAGGCATCTTGCACTAGCTAGTGTTCTCTACATGGCTAAACTGGAGAATAAAGTAGCAATCCAGTCAAAATTGGCGAACTAGAAGGGTATTGGGCCGTAAATATCCCTTGTAAAATTAGTTTGATGGAGAAGGCATTGTATCAAGTTAGTATGACTAAATTGAAATTGGCAAGCTCATTGTTCATGGAGCACTCGGTCGCGCTTGGCAGACTAGAAAAAATGAACAAAAAGTAGTTAAGTCACCTTCAGGCTTTCATATTCCTAGAAAATATGTAGTTGTAAAAATCAAAATAGTAATTCTAAAATGTTGGCCTATTAGTTGTTGTGGGTCACGGGCATGTAAAGACCAATTATCTTTACTCAATTTTTCAGCTAAAAATTATGCTAGATAGACCTTTTCTAAATCACTATTTATATTTTGACCCTATTAAGAGAACTTTTAGGAAAATAGCATCGCGTTTGAATTTTAAAATACGTTCACCAAAATTTTGAAGCATCCCTCAAAATTTTGAAGTACCAAATATTCTAAAGATCACCAAAAAGTTTCACGTGAGAACCTTACAGCATCAGAAATTATGACGATCACCAGAATTTTCAGCCAGAATGCAAAAAGACTGGTGATCCATTAGGATTCGTAGCAAAATCCTGATATTGCCATAGCTATTGCGTGCTTTAAGATTCTGAGGATTGAAAAAATATCCTGGCAAGCAAACTTTAAAATTTTGGTATGGGACATTTTCCTGAATATCTTTTACAAAAAAATCAATAGTACCAATGAAGTGTCTCATTTCTGTCATTCTTGTGTTGGGCTAACAGCAATTGAGTCAATTGGGCTAGAATTAATTAAGGCTTTTGATATAGTAGGGAGTTCGCCGGTTTGCACTTATTTTTTCGGCCTTTATACGCAAATGTTTTTCTCAGGTCACTATTTAGATTTTGTACCTATTTTAAAATAGAATTTTTAATTTGCTCACAAAATACTAAACTATGATTTAACATTTGCAATAACTTATAAAAATTTAAAAAAATAGTCTAATATTTTCTCATAAGATTTTCAATTTACTTAGAATAATCTTCAGACCATGGTCTAAAATATCCATCAGCTGCAAAAGAAATAAAAAGAATCATCTATTAAACAACAGAAAAGGGACCACCTCCTGCGAAATATACATGTACTGGATATAAGTAAATGGTAAGGTACCCTCAAAATTGCTTAAGTTTTATAAATAAACAAAGAATGGCAGCTCTTACAGAACAGAACTTGGAAAAAAATTTCAGGGATAAAAACAATAAGGATTTTATTGATTTGCTGCATACAGTGGATGAATGAAGTTGCACGAAGACATATTTGGCTCCTGGGTAAAACTTCAAGTATCAACAAATTGCAAAAAGTAACTTACATAATTCACATCACGGTAATTACACCAAAAAACAGATTCACAAAACACCTAAGCTGTTATGGTAGGGAAAGGTGACGCAGACCTCTTAAAGGATCTTTGATTCCTCTCCATAAGGTTGTCCATGAAATGCAGCATCGAACAGAAAGTCCAGAAAGTAATAAACATCATTTACATGAATACATCACAATAATTACACCAAAAAACAGATTCATGAGACGACTTGCGGTACAGGTGTTACAGTCCCCACAAATTATCTTTGATTCCTCTCTCCATAGAGTGCAAAAAATACAGCATGGGACACACTGTTATAGCCATCTAATTGAGATTAAAGTACAATATCAAGCTCGAGATGTTAGAAGGTGCAAAAATCAGTGGGTGCAGGAGCTACTATTGAATTTGGTCTTCGATTACTGGATTTTTCAGCACTCCCCAATAACTCCAGTTAATAGACACTTCCTTCAAGCTACAAGACACAACACACTACAAACCAAGAAGGTTTAAGAATATACATGGTGTGTCGCGGTAGCCATTCTCATATTCGGAACTGCATAAAATAAGACCTATTGGAAAGTGAGAACAACTTCGAATTTGCATATAACAGAACAAGCAATCATGAGAAAGATGAACAACAATTCTAACTTCCAAAGAAAGGAGCAAAGAAAATATAATCGAGGAAGCGATAACAACAATTACCTGGTGTGACATAATACCGTACTGTGTTTTCGTGCTGAAACTAACTTAACAAAACAATCTCCTGCACAAAAGAATAGGGAGAAATGCAAATGAATGAAACAAGAACTAATGAAGCATCTCAGTTCCTCAACAGGTCTAGTCCCTAAATCCCTATACTAAATAGGATAATTGCGATCATGCCACATTAGCTCTTTCACTTATTTTATCCTACTCGGGCATTCCATCAAGCACATAGAGTAGCTGAGATATAGCGTTCTTAGAATCCACAAATCCTGTTGACAACCCAAAAAGAGATGGACAAAAAACAAACAGCACGCACAACTGTCAAGTACTAACAATAGAGTTAAAAAGAAATCATAGAAGGATGGTGCTTCCCATGGTTTCAGGAATAAATTATAGTGATCACAGATTCGATAGTAGGCCAATAGTGAGTCAAACAAAAAAGTCCATATTACCAATCCATGCATACATAGGAAGAGGTGAGTACAAAGATAATGTACTAAACTTGTGCCTAAAGGAGCTCATTTATAGCTCATCAGAGGTCAATGAACTTATAATGACCAGGGGTCAACAAAACGTAAAGTAGAGCACCGTAAGATTTTGTCTTTATACATGCTCTATATCATCTTTAGATTTTTCTTCTGTTAGATACTGACAGGGTAAGCGAAAAAACTTGATTATATGGAATTGAGTTTTTTGAACTAATTTTCAGATGTAATAAATAATTGACTAGAAACGTTATAAAAACTTATTCAGTAAAAACAGGACATGTTTTACTTTGTGGAGATTATTACATTTTATGTAGGAGTTCCCGTCATTATCTGCAAATTATTTTTGACTTTGTGAAAGTGTTCCTATATTGTATTAGAAAAACTACTCTGTTCCTCCCAAAAATAATGACTTGGTTTTTATTTCGAGGGTTAACACGTGTAGTTTTGGTGTGAGCTTGGACATCAGACTTAAATTTTTGAGACATTTATACAAAAATACTATAAATCAAAATCTTTTATAGTTTAAAATACTTAAGATATTTGACAGATTATAGTCACAGTAAAAGTTGTTTGATTTCCCAAATTGTAACAGAATATATGAAATAGCATAAGAACAGTATTAAATTGCAAGGAATGTAAGAAATCTGATATGCAATTTAGTAAATATGTCAATGAAAATGGGACAACAATAATTATTTACTCATCACAAAAAGACAGTGATACTAGAGATGAAAGAAAAAGGAAATAAAACTCAAATACTGTACCTTTGTTCCTCTCCATAATTGACATAGTGAACTCCGTGTGAGTCGAAGATGAACAAGTCTATTGGGTTCAAAATTAGATGGAAGTGATTTTGAAGGATAGCGATCAAACCAACACAAGTTGTTGGACAAATAATCAACAGAGCCATCAAGGCAACTCACAACATCCATCACATTATCTGTCAGTCATCACGGATCAAAAAGGATCATCACATTATCTATGTGTAACATCTGTTTGATTTATGATGAGTTCATAAAATTTTCATGGCCGCTAAAGAATAGGTTTTGGGGGACAATGAATCCAGATTGCCTCCATTGCTTTGACCCCCTGCTTAAAAGATAACAAAGTATAATATCAAATGCAGTTCAAGGATCCTTCTAAAAAATAAAGTACTTTCACTCCTCGCGATGCCAAATTCCTTTTTACTTTCTTTTAGTTATATTTCTACTCTATAATATCAAGTTTAAACTTTACTATTGCACGAACAGTTTCTCGAGGAGCGCCATTGGAAAATTTAAGGTACCGTATTGGTTAGGTCCTTTCTTAAGAAAAATGTTGCTCAACAAATGAACTATTTCGCAAGCAATTAATTCCACAATTTTATTTTCTAAAGAACATTTTCTCAGAGGTTCTTTAGGGTCTCAGTCTTTAAGTTTTTTTATTAAGTGATAGAAGGAATTCGCCTCTCTACCTTCACTAGGTAGGGGGAAGATTTGCATACACACTACCTTCCCCAGACCCCACACGTGGGAATATACTGGATTTGTTGTTGTTGTTATTGATAGAAGGAATTCCTAATTAAGACATGACCTATAAATTTGTCATGTACTTTCGTTCTAATTCAATGATAGAATATATGAATGAATGATTATGTACAAAATGTCATACAAATGTGAGGTAAATTCAAAGAATGAAATAGAATAAAACAAGTAGAAACTTGTCCAAATCATGGATTAAAAAATGTAAAAAAAATGAAATAAGCAACAGCCAATGAATTTTGCTTTTGCTTCTCCTATTAAAGTAAACCAAAATGATTTATGACAAGAGCACGAAACTAGAGGAACAGATGATTGAAATGTGTTTTATATACCTTTGGATTGTTAAACAACTTAGAATTGAATAATATAGCATTGTGCCTACTCACCATATTGTGGATCATCACTTCTTCTAAATCTTCAATGCGCCACACTGCTACGTTCAGGATCTTTTGCATATTCACCACATATTTACCCAGATCATGTATCAAATCATGCATTCTACTAGGTTACCAAACCAACCATGATCCCCTGCTAAGTAATCCAATTGGTGTGTGTAATCTATGTAAGGAAGTCTACTCGCTATCAGGCACTTCCTTACTGACATTCATCTTTCTCCCTTAACAGTTTACAAAGAAGGGTATTTTGCAATGAGTGCATACTATGCTTGTATTCTTTAACACTTCCACGGAAACAAGAAGCTTCAAAATAATTAGAGAGCTCATAAAAAATGGCTCGTGCAACTGCCGTCTTCCCTATTCCTCCCATGCCCCAGATACCAATAATTATTTTGAATGTCATCAGTTTTAATCCATAGAAGGGATTTCAATTGCTCTAGATGAGCAGATCAAGTGATTTCATCCTTACCCACAATATCTTGGGAGGACGACAAAAGAGGTTTGCTCAATGAAGAAATTTCGCCGACAATCCACTGATGCTCTCTGATTCGATCCTACAACAATAAGAAGATTGTTGATACAAACAAGAATGAAAAGAATTAGAAGTATTTGTATTACTGGCACCATAAATAAAGAAAAACGTCATTCAGGATTTTGTCCAATACACATTAACTTGTCTATTTTGACAACTACTACTATCCCAAACATGTTGGGTCAGCTATATGAATACTCATTGATCATGTTGTCACACTTCTTTTCGTACACTCCTCGAGTGACATTATTCGAACTGGGATTATTTATTTAATTTTTATTAGAGTCGCCACTTAGAATATTTAATTGGTGTCCTAAGTCACCGATTTATTTTTATCCCAGATCGAGGAAAATTTCGACTTTCTTTTTTGAAGTCTGCGAACCAGAAATTCTAAGTAAGGAATTCTGTTAACCCGAGGGAAGGTGTTAGGCACCCTCGGATTCCGTGGTTCTAGCACGGTCGCTCAATTGTTATAATTGAATTACTATCTGATTTTAATACCTGTTATTAACCTATGGTGCATTTTGCCTCATTTTTACTTTCCGCTTTTAAAGTTTATCAAGAATTGCAATGTCAATCAAAATATGCCACAAATCACGTCACATAAATGCACCCGTAATTCGTAACACCTTTTAATTAAACATCGGGATTTTGGATTTGGGTCGCATGAATGCGCACCCGAATTTAAGAAATTAACTTAATAGACTAACGCGCCTAAAGCAAAATACGCATTTTTAGTTTGTCGAGGGCCATGAAATTCGCTAAATAGCACACCTCGAGTTTTCTAAGTGTTTAATTAATGAGGGCCATATGCTTATAAATTTATTTGGTATGGCACGCCCCAAATTAGTTTAAAACTATTTAAAGTTGTTAAAATCGGGTCACCCAGAAGGCACCCCCGTTATTGACACCGTCACTATGCCACGGGAACCGTACCCATAGTCACGATGTAGTTAATCGCGCTTAAAATCGAACTATCAAAATTTGTAGCGTTAAAGGCTTACTTATTCTAATATTACACTCAATTAATTAAGAGGGCCATCGGCGATCGTTATTAACTACATGGCACACCTCTAATACACTAAAGGATCTTCTGACCTTAAGTGCTGTTATTAGGAAATCAAGTCGACAATTATGTTCAAATAGTCTTAGTGAATGAGTCAAGCCCAGTAATAATTATCTAATATGGGCTCATTTACAAAAATAAACATAAACCGTACCAAATAAGTAGCTGGACTCTTTAAGGCTGAGAACGAACAGAAAATGGCTTCATTCAATCCTTTAAGCAATGCATATACAGTCGAACCATTTGTATGGCAATCATTTTTGAAAATAGATTAATCTACATATCTCAATTATAAACATAGTGATCGAATTAATGAGTACAATTACATACCAAGATTATATTAACAGTACCACATACTTTGCGAAACAGACAGTCATAGATTATATGCCAAGCATAGCCATTAATTTCACTATTACGAACATAGTCTGAGTTTTTGCGTTTACAGTATCATTTCAACCTAGCCCAGCTTACTAATACATATCACAATCTCTTGAAACAATACCCAACATAGCCAATGCAACAGTATCACCAGCCTAGTAAGATAGCTTAATTACATAGATGGCCTAATGAATTCATAGCCAAACATGCATGCTGAATTTTGTACTAACAGTCATATTTACATACAGTACTGTTTACATTTCATCGATTCTGAAAATGGCATCTCACACTCTACCAATGCTGTAACTACTAAGCTAGTTGACCAAATCAACACAAGTTCTTTAGGCAAACAATTGAATGCACTTAAATTAGTACAGAACCTTACCATTTCAAAGACCAAATCTTAATACAATATACCCAAGCAGAATCACTGTCAGCAACTGTTGAACAGACTTCAAACAATTTTAAATTAGCTAAGCCATATTACGACAGAACCAGCATGAACTGATCAAACGACAATAACGCAGGGGAACCGAAACAGATTTTGACAGAAACTGAATCCGTATTCTGGCAGACCTCAGACGTAGAATCCCCTCCCTTTTCCTCTGTTTAAACGACCTCTTATACGCTAAAATAGCACCTAAACAGACCTTAAGCATACAATGGACAGATTAATCATGATGCAAATTCTAAAACAGGGAAGTTACTCATCTGCTGCCTATTTATAACACATTGTTTATCTTGCATTTTTCAAAAGACATGACATAATCGGGGTCGAACAACTTAAACAAGTCTTAAACAGGAACTTGGCGATATGTCTTTAATGGCGATAGCAAAGAAAACAAACAGACAACACAAACAGAAACAAAACTTCAACTAAAACTATAACGACTATTCAATCAACACAAAAACACACATAAACGAGCCAACAACGCGACCTAAAGTATGGCATCAAGGCACGGTAGTACTCGTAATGGCTAAGAACGCAAACGGAAAATAACAGAATTGACATTTAATAAAGAAGACAAATAACACTTAATTGAACATATACACTTCATTCATAATCTGTAATCGCAAGGTGACGTAAAACATACCTAATTAATACACGACACTAAGCAGCAGCTAACAGCAGCAATCTAACGACCAATGCAATTCCTTTTCCCAGACCTTTCTTTCTCTCTTTTCAAAACGAACTTCCTGTTAAAACCTCTCTGTTTTTCTTCTCCCTCTTTTTCAGCGTTCTCTCTCGTTCAATCTTTTTCTTTCTCTTTTTAGTGTTCTCCCTCTCTAAGAATCGACCCCTTCAAACGACCTCCTCTCTGTCTTATATAGAAGAAAAAACCGACCCCCTCCCCTCTATTTTTTATTTTTCTGTTTTTTTTTTTTAAAGAAAGCCAAATCATTTTCCTTCTGCTCCAAGAAACCCGCAAAATAAAGAAAAATCCTCCACCCCCAAAATCTGAAAATCTTCAAAATCATTTCTAGAACCAAACCGGGACAGATGAAAGGCGAGGATCGATTGAAAATCAATCCACGGTCCCCATTTGTCCGAAATTGGTCCCCAAATCAACAAAACGCATGTAATATTTTTTGTCAGGAGTTCGTTATGGCTAGGAATACGTGGAGAAGGAGAGGGGACCAAGGACGAGTGGAGTTGAACTCGTCCGAGTTTGAACGAGTTTAAGGTGAAGGGGCTGCGGCGGAAACCTAGAGGAAGAAGAGGAGGTGCGGCGGGTTTGGGGGGAAAATGTTTTAGGGTTAGGTTAAGTTTAGGTATTTATATATTAGGGTAAGATAGTTTTGGGCCATTGATCATGTTAAGATCAACGGCTCAGATTAAGGGAAGGAAAAATGAATTCTGGGCCGACCGGATATAGTGCATTTGGGCCCTGATTTAGATTAAAGCTGGCCCAAATCCGTTTCCTTTTTGCTATTAATCAAGTTATTTCTTTAATTGATAATTACTACTAGATTACCTAATAATTAAAATCTCAATCCCTAAAAAATGTAAAATTAAACTAAAAGTAATTATTTACAATTATAATAATCCTTGAATCTATTAATTAAGATTAGAAATTAAAGAAAGTGTAAATGAACCATTTTTTATGATTTTTGATTTTATAAAACGATTAATTACTAACTTAATTCTAAAATGTAACATAAATCCTAAATGCAATGCACGATGATTTTTTTTAGTATTTTGCATGAACTAATTATTTTCAATTAGGTCTAATTTTATTTGTGACATGGCTAAATTAAAATTATTTAATGCACTTCGGGTACGGTAAAAATCACGTGCTCACACATGTTACACCATATAAACTCATCTCAAGCCAATATTATACAAAAGAAAAAAAATTTAATAATAATAATAATAAGTATTAAAGATTCTTTATATTTTCTATTGATGTATAAATCTCTAAAACCTAAACAACTACAAGAAAAGTGTAGAAAGTAAAGTAAAAGTGCTCACTTGACTAAAACATATTCTTCACTAATAGGTATCTTTCTCTTCCATTGTGCTCTACTTTCGCTATGGATCCCAAGAGATTTGCTAACTCCTATTAAAGCATAGGACGTCTCTGTCTAACATCAAAATAACAATTAATTATAAAAATTTTCCCTCATGTTAGCTCAAAAAAATCAGTTGATTTAGTGCTAATTTTGTTTAATTAACTCATTTGGAAGTGTTCTAAACATACCAATGGAAACATTGTACAAATTAATGTGTTTTTTAAACTCACCGACTGTGAATATCACAGCCTTTTAGATTGGCCACTTGAGTTAAAGCAGTCCTCCATCAAAAGGCTTCAGCAAAGCTAGAATCGAAAGTTCATACAAGGTACATGTAAATGTTTTGCCAGTATCATATTAGAAGGTCGCAAAACATTTACAAGTCACCTGTATGAACTTTTGACAACTAGGACAAATTTAAGAGACAGAAACGGCGATTGAGCTATAGGATCGATTTGGTACTTCATGGATAGGGGAAGCACAGATCTGGAGAGTAAGAAATTGTGCTTGAGTTGTGAGGGACTATATATAGTAATTCTATACAAGTAACCAGTAAATGTTTTGCTGAGTATCTTCCTCTCTAAAATATCAGTAGGATGAGGGAAGAATGAAGATACTCGAAAAACATTTACAGGTCATCTATATAGGAAATTCTTGCATTTCGAAAATGGCGATTGAGCGATACCATTGATTTAGCTAGGGTTTGAATATATATAAGACGTGAGCGAGAATGACTATTATACCCTGTAATTCCTTTGTAAAATCCACCTTAGTATGTACGCAATAGACAGTTAAAAGTACAAGCCCATGAGGCTACTCAGATTTTCCTTTTGATTTAATCGTGTTTCTAGACTAGTTTTTATTTTTAATAATGGTGGTCGTCTTGTCGAGAAAGTTTCATTCAGGGAAAATTGTCGGCCTTTAAGAGTGTTTACTCTTAAAACTGGATAACAATTAAATTTATCGTGGCGCTAAGGATTTGTGAACCAGTTTGATACTAAATGAAAATGTGGCAAATGCAATTAAAATATTTACGATAATAAAGGGTAGTCAAACCGCAAATTGGCGATGAACTATGAGAAATGGGGAAATATTCTGATGAACAGCGAATGGAGCGTTTGAGAATAGTAAAAGTGATAAGAAATAGCCAAAATATATCAACTGTGTTTTCAGAGAATTTTGTGTGTTACAATGGTGAATCAGAACGCCTCTTATAGGCAAAAATGAGAATTCCCAATAAGGTAGGTAACTAATTACAAGATAAATCCCCTTAAATCCGGGATTGAATCTCCTCAAATCGTGGCGCAACGGTTATAATGGTTGAGATAATTACTCCCACGATATATCCAGTGAATGGCGAGATATACGGTTTGAGGCCGATCTTCGATCTCCAAATGTTCCTCGGTTAGCTATATCGGTCGTCTCATTTCGGCTGCTCCTATCCACGTGCCCGACTTTTGATCCGGGACCGAACTAGCTCGGCCTCGTACCATACCCGTCCTGTCTTCCCTCGACTGTGGCCTACCCGATCATATCCGGCCCGATTTCTTTTAATTATACCCGACCCAATACAGATAGTCCCCTCGTTTATTGGAGAGTAAGGACAAGAAACGATATGAATTTCTTCTCTCTGATTTCATGGAGCCGGTAATCGATATATGCACTGATCACGCCACGTGGACAGAGTCTTCAACTAATATATCCAAAAGAAGAACTCGCCGTGACGACAGGATCGTGATGTACGCGAGTACCAATGTGGGTAATCATCACAGAACACCGTACCTGCTGCAGTCATTTCATGCAGTCATTTAATGCGTGCATTTAATGTTTGGGCGCCTCGTGTTTGGTGCCGCCGCCTTTGGCAAGGTATAAATACCCTTTTTTCACTGTGCATTTAATTCTTTACTTTCATTCTATTGCCTTTTACCATCTTCTTCCTTGATCCTCTTTTCCAAAAACCCTTTAAACCTTCTGAAGTTTCCTTTAGTTCTTGCTTCTACTACACCAATGGCGAAAACCTCAAAGACAGTTCCTATAAGGCAAAACTCCCCCGCTCAGTCTGTTGATGAGGCTGAGACGGTTCGTGCTGAAGAACCTTCGTCGGAGCCTCCATTGAAGGCTTTCATCCCCGTAGGGTGTCACACCAGTTATGATTTTAAGGTCGAAAAGGCCTCGTCGGTGCCTGGTCGGGGTGAACCCGTTTCGGACTATATTAGCTCGATCACCCATAAACATCTCGAGAGGGTGAAAGCAGAATGCAATTGGGCTGACAAAGATGTGGTGATCCCTTCCCCGGACGAAGCTATCACCACACATGTAGAGGGGTACCTTAGTGTGTACACCTATCCATTCACATTTGGGCCTGCAGATCCAATAATCGTAGAGTTTTGTAGGAGGTACGAGGTTACCTTAGGTCAAATTCACCCCTCCATGTGGCGAATTGTTTACCTTTTTCGATTTTTTGTAAATAAGGTCGAGGGTGATCATCCTTTTACACTTGACCATGTGCTTCGATTGTACAGCCCCTGATTGTTTCGAGGGGGTTTGATTAAACTGGCTCGGCGAGCTAGCAAGGCTCCCTTTTCAAGTATTGACGAGGATAGGGATCGGGGGTGGGTGAGCAGATTTGTCCGAGTTAGGACCTCCGACTTGATTCCCGCTGATTGCTTGCCATTTCTCGAGAAATGGAATATGAAACGTAAGTATCCTTTCTATATTTTCCTTCCGTTATTGTTCTTTTATATGTAACCGATGCTTTTAATGCGTAGCCGTTTCCCAAACTCCGGCCGCGATTAAGGATTTGGAAGAATGGGTCAGGAAGATTGCGGCCCAGCGAACTTACTCTGAACGGGCCTGGAGGGAAATCTCAAAAGGACTATGGGAAGCCAAAAACCACGGTAATTTCCTTTAATTCAAATCCCCAAAATAAATCGATGTCAACACTTAGCCTTGAAATTACGTTTTGCAGGTCTTTCCAAGGATGCCGAGTTGAGATCAGCAGCTACTGGTGGGGTAGTTCCTCGACCCCTTCCCACGTTGGTGAAGGAAAGAAGGAAGAAGAGGAAAGAGGCTCCCAAACAGGCCGAGCCCGATAAGAAAAAGGGGAGAAGAAAAATGTTGGCCCGAAAAGTCGCCTTCACCGACCCCAACATTTCTCTGAGTGACCATTCGGAGGAGGAGGAGGAAGGCTTTGAGCTTGTGCGCCGCAAGCCTACTCAGGGACTCCCCGAGCCGGTGGTGGAAGGGATTAATACTTCTCGAGATGATGCGGGGACAAAGGTCGGAGATCAAACTGAGACGCCGGCCCCGATACAGAAACCTTCTAATGTTCCCGGAATGGTTCACTCGCCCTCCTTCTCCGAGACGTCTCTGAAGGAGACTCACGATGCTTGGGTACAGACGCCGGGTGGAGTACCGGCCATGCCGGGGACCTTCGAGGGATATTTTGACGGGGTGCCATCGTCCGATACCTTTGGCCTCGACGTCCCAAGAAAGAGTCCCCCGGCCGAGTCAAGTAGGATGTCGATTGGTGATAAACTAGTTGACAAATTTCCTGCTCCCAACTCGGACCCTGAGCAAAAGAGGATAATAACTTTCGCCATCCCCGAAGATGCTCGGGCATTGGGCCCCCCGGTGGGTATAGCGAGCTATCTTCACAGTATAGTAACGGAGGAAGACCGGGCCGCCATGCAAGCTATGGACTGAGCTTGTCTATTCAACGAAGCCCAACAGGCAGCGAACAGGGTACGTCTTCTTACTCGTTTTACTCTTGTGTTAATATTTCGACTTCGTAACTAACAATTTCTGGCTTGACTTGTTTGCAGTCTTCGGTGCTATACCATGAGATGATTCTCCGTGTCAAGGAACGGATGGAACAGGAGCTGGATCGACGTCGCCAACTCGAGGACCGGATGTTGGGCTTCCAGGCTGAATTAAACTTCTTAAGGAAGGAGTATGCCTCCTGCGTCGATCGGGTGGAACAGATGAATAGACGGTCGGATCTGCTCCAGGCCGAACTCAATGAATCCAAGGCCGAGTTGAGCCGGTGGAAAACCCAAGTTGAACATCTGAGTGCAGAAAAAACGGCTCTTCAAGAGCGAATCGAGACTTTGCTCAAAGATAAAGAACTTCAACGCCTCGAAATTGAAACACTCGGCCTCGACCGGGCGACCCTATCCACTCGACTTAAGGAGGCGCAAGCGGAGACTGCTGATGCTAAGGCCACGACCGATGATCTGGTAGCCCAGTATAAAGACGATGTCGAGGCGGCTAACGAGCATTCGAAGGCGTTGGCCGAATACACTCAGTGCCAGACTCGCCTAACCGTCCTCGAGGAGCTCCAAGCCCGAGGTCTCGATCTATCTCCCGACATAGCTGAAGCAACCAAAGCCGAAGATGAACTGAGAAGAAAAATCTTTCCGGAAGAGTTCGAGGATGGCTCCGACTGACGTCGTTTTTATTTCCTTTTGTTTGAACCATGTAATTGCCCCTCCTTATATGATTGAACATATATAAATTCGCCTTTTATTCTCCAATTGTTATGCACTATGATCCCTTGTCTTGGCACAATACCATAAATGATCTATCAACAATTAACTTGGCTTTAATCCTGAAACAAACTCAAAACATATTAGAAATGGTTTTAGTTATAGCTCCGTTCAAAGCGACAGTCGATTTGGCCTTGGCCTTGTTCAAGTTATCGATTGCTTCATTTTCAACCCTTAAATTTGTAGGGATCGAGGTCATGCCTCAGTAAGAATTTCTGACCCTTATCAAATAAATTCAATCTCAGACTTCAAACCCGAAGTTTTGTTCTTCGTTCGAACTTCGGTTGTAAGTTAAGTTTGAATTGATTCGGCCTTGGCCGTGAATTGGTTTGATTTGACTCAGTAGGAGTTTTCATATGGTTCGGCCTTAGCCGTAATTAGATTTGACCAAGCAAGAACTTTCACATGGTTCAGTCTTGGCTGTAACTTGATTTGACCAAGTAAGAAATTTCATTGGGTTCGGCCTTAGCCATAACTTGACCCGACCAATATTTCCTTAATGCTTTGCTAGCTTTGAAAGGGCCTTAGCCTGATTAACCGATTCCAGAGTTTGCCTCGTTAGGTCTTACTTCCCTTGGTCTTAATGTGTATCGACCGTTTGCAAAATAACGACAAAAAAAAAAAACCTTGGGTTTGATAATCAATATAGACATCAAATAATCTTGTTATTATTTGAACAATATTACACTTTGTCGATCGGAAGCGAGTTAGATCGCTCTACTAGGGTACGGCTCCTCCGGTCGTTTGACCCTTACATGGATTCCTAGCAATCTTTATCTCGGCCCCTCGAGATCGATTTGAACAAAACGAAAGTTGCTTAGGTTAATCATAGTAGCACGTCATATATGCTGCCTCATTAAAAACCTTGCCGAAAAACCCAAATTGGAACAAAAACGGTCGAAGGGAAAAAGAGTGCAGCGCGTGCTTTCAGTCTTCTCGCTTGGCAGTCCTTTATTCGGATTTGACTTATCCTGCATAGGTTAGTATCAATAAAGAAATGTAAAGGCAGTAAGAAAGGATACCTCAGCAGTAGTATTTCTTCAAGTGGCTCACGTTCCAGTTGTTTGGCAGCTCTTTACCATCTAAGGTTCCCAGTTTGTAGGATCCTTTCCCGGTGATCTTCAGCACAGTGTAAGGGCCTTCCCAGTTCGGCCCTAATTTTCCCTCACTGGGGTCTCGAGTATTGAGGGTGACCCTTCTAAGTACCAAGTCCCCCGTGTTGAAGTGTCGAAGTCGGGTTCTACGGTTATAGTACCTTTCGATCCTTTGCTTTTGGGCCGCCATCCGTACTAAGGCAGCCTACCTTCTTTCATCCAAGAGCTCTAAACTAGTGTTCATAGCCTTTTGGTTAGAATTCTCGGTTGCGTATCAAAATCGGGCGCTTGGTTCGCCCACCTCGACTGGAATTAAGGCTTCCGCTCCATAGACTAAGGAGAAAGGCGTGGCTCCGGTGCTAGTTTTTTCGGTCGTCCGGTATGCCCACAAGATTTCGGGCAACATTTCTCTCCATCTCCCTTTGGCGTCGACTAGTCTTTTCTTCAGATTTTGAAGTATGGTTTTGTTGGTCGATTCCGCTTGTCCGTTGCCGCTGGGATGGTAAGGAGTAGATAATATCCTTTTGATTTTATTATCTTCAAAGAACTTGGTTATTTTGCTGCCGACGAACTGTTTTCCGTTGTCGCATACAATCTCGGAGGGCATCCCGAATCGGCAGATGACATGATCCCAAATGAAATCGATCACTTCTTTCTCTCTAACTTTCTCATAAGCCTGCGCTTCCACCCACTTAGAGAAATAGTCAGTTACAAAGAGGATAAATTGAGCCTTACCTGGAGCTCGGGGGAGCGGGCCTACTATGTCCATTCCCCATTTCATGAACGGCCACGGCGACAGAACCGAGTGCAAAGTTTCGGCTGGTTGATGGATGATCGGCGCGTGTCTTTGGCATTTGCTGTATTTGCGCACGAACTCTTTTGCGTCCTTTTCCATGTCGACCCAGTAGTAACCAGCCCGAATTATTTTTCGAACTAATGTTTTAGAGCCCGAATGGTTGCCACATGCTCCTTCATGTACCTCTCTTAGGATGTACTATGTGTCTCCGGGGCCAAGGCATATGGCTAAAGGTCCTCCAAAGGTTCTTCTATAAAGAGTTCCATCGTTGGTCAAGCAAAACCGGGCTGCCTTCGTACGTAGTGCCCTTGATTCTTTAGGGTCTTGCGGGACCTTGCCCGAGCTGAGATAGTCTATGTACTTGTTCCTCCAATCCCACGTTAGACTTGTTGAGTTGACCTCAGCGTGACCTTCCTCTACCGCCGATCTCATCAATTGCACAACTTTCTCGGAGTCTATTTCCTCATCATCGACCGTTGAGCCTAAGTTTGCGAGAGCATTGGCCTCGTTGTTCTGTTCTCGGGGGACGTGTTGCAAAGTCCATTCTTTGAATCCGTGCAGAGTGACTTGAAGCTTGTCCACATATCTTTGCGTACGGCCTTCCCTGACCTCGAACGTTCCGTTTACTTGGTTGACCACGAGGAGGGAGTCGCACTTGGCTTCAATTATCTCTGCCCCAAGATTTTTTTCTAATTCCAAACCTGCAATCATAGCCTCATACTCGGCTTCGTTGTTAGTCAATTTTACGATTTTGATAGACTGTCTAATTGTATTCCCGGTCGGAGGTTTCAGTACTATACCTAAACCCGACCCCTTCGAGTTCGAGGCCCCGTCTGTGAACAGAGTCCACACTCTCGAAGGAGCCCCCGATTCAGTCAAGAGCTCCCTTTCGACTTAGGGAATAAGAGACGGCGTGAAGTCGGCGATAAAGTCAGCTAATACTTGCGATTTTATCGAGGTTCGAGGTCGATATTGGATATCGTACTCGCTGATCTCGATGGCCCATTTGGCCAATCGGCCCGATAGTTCGGGCTTATGCATGACATTCCTAAGTGGGTAAGTGGTTACTACACATATCGGATGACTTTGGAAATATGGTTTTAGTTTCCTAGAAGCACTTAATAAGGCT
>MCJB01048324.1:9597-58088 GCA_002018475.1 Nicotiana obtusifolia | reverse complement strand
CTTATGTACAACATATATTCAAATCTATATACAATATATACAACATATATATATATATATATATATATATAATGCTTATTAAAAGAAATTTACGTTGATTTAAAAAAAAAAAAACCGCTAGGCCCGTTGGGCCTACGGGCTCGGCCCGTAGCGGGCCGGTCCCTACCCACGAGCCCGCCAGGCCCGGGACCGCTAGGCCCAGGCCCGCCTCAGGCCCAGGCCCGTTAGGCCCAGGCCCTCCACGGGCCACAGCCTTAGCCGACAGCTGAATCTGAATGTTATATGACTTGCTCGATTGGATGTCTGTTGCTTTTGGATTTATTTGTGTTGTAATGTTTCGAGACTATATGATGTTTATTTTTTGATGCTCGACTAAAATTAATTGTTATTTCTGAATATTTTTGCTTTCAAGTTTAAAGATTTTGGAGACTGTTTACTCAGAAAATCGGTTAACAATTAAATTTGTATGTGGGACAAAAAAATATACTGTTATATTTGATACGAGAAAAGCAAATGAAGAATGAAGAAATAAGATTGCAGTAACATAAATGAGAAATTGAAGTATGAGCCAATAAGTTTGTATATTCTTTCTATGGGTATTTTCAGATGCCTTTACATTGATGAGAGCCCCCTATATATAGGGTGAAGAATCTACTTTATGACCAAAAAGTTTTTTACTTTCAGTGATTGAATAGTCTCCTTGACTTTCAAACGTGATTTACGGATATGTACAACGGATCTATTGACTATCTCAACTTTGTATATAGTCTTGGGTCTGAGATCGATCTTGAGGCCATAACCTCGAGGTTCCCTATGAATTCGATGGCGATGGTCGATTCGACATCAAGGATCGATGGTTTCAATTCGAAGCTAAAGTTGACCTCGAGATCTCGAGATCGATAGATCGATATCGTTTATCCTAGCCACTGTCTATATCAAGATCGACCCTTAGCTGATTTTGTCATGATATGGATTAAACCCGATTTTAGCCGTATACAGATAGACCCCTCGTTTTTCGAAAGGAAGAAACGAAGAACGACATGAGCCCCTATATTCATAATCATGTTCGATTATTACTGTGATGAATGACGTTGGTCTTATGACGTAAGAAATAAAAATAGCAAAACATCTTGTCTATGCCAGCTTTTCAGGTTTTAAGGGCGACTCAATCTTATCAATGCCTCGATAGTCGAACCGCCGCCTTTGAGAAAGCCATAAATACCCTCTTCGTTGCAAACTCTTGCATTTCTTCGATCAATCTTTCAACGAATCTTCTCCTTCTTTGCCTTTAATATTTGAAATTCTTCTGTTTTCCGAAGAATTCCCCTAATCTCGGCTTAATCATCTTCTTCATCTTTTTCTTCTTCACATAAGAATGGCCAAAACATCAAAAACCATCCCACCAAAAAAAACCCTTCCTCTTCAAAATCAACAGAGGAAGTTTCTACATCCACAATTTAAAGGACAGACATCAGAGCCCCCATTGAAAGCATTCGTTCCTACGGGGTGCTCGACTGGTAGTGATTTTAAGGTCGAGAAGACCTCCTCCATACCGGGCCGTTGTGAACCGATGTTGAGGGTTATTTGTTCGATTACTGAAAAATCCCTTGATACAATGAGGAAAGACTGTAAGTGGGTTGGTAAATGTATTGTTATCCCCACACTGGATGAAGATATTACCACCCATGTGGAGGGTTTCTTAAGTGTTTATACTTATCCCTTCATGTTGGGCCCTCTAGATCCGATCGTCATCACCTTCTGCAAAAAGTACGAGATGACTCTAGATCAAATCCACCCATCGTTTTGGAGGATAGTGATCCTCCTTCGATTTTTTATAAACAAGGTCTAGGGGCATCCTTTCACCCTCGACCATTTGATGTGCCTGTACTGCCCCCGACTTTTCAGGGGGGGATTAATAAAGCTAGCTCGACGAGCGAGCAAAGCCCCTTTCTCGAGCATCGATGAAGATCGAGATCGGGGTTGGTTGGGCCGATATGTTCGAGCAAAGACCTAGGATATAATTTTGGCCGAAGACATGCCCTTTCCTGAAAAATGGAATATGAAACGTAAGTGTTCCCTGCTTTTTCGTATAATTTGTTGGTCGTTTTTCCCTCTACTTTCTTTTATATCGACCCTTTTATAATACAGCGGGTAGTCGGACTCTGGGCGCAGTTCCTTTCCTCAAGGAATGAGTTGAAAAGATTGTGTCCCAGCGATCATATTCCGAGCGCGCATGGCGCGAACTTTCTAAAGGCCGGTGGGAGGCTCGATCTCATGGTAAGCTGTTCTTCGTATTTTGATTTTCCGTTGTGATAATTTTCTGACTCGTTCTACTTCTTTTCGTAGGTTTACCAAAAGACGTCGAGATGCAACCTCCTACTGAAGATGACATCGTTCCCATTGACGGTGGAGATGTTGTTCCCATTGAAGGTGATGATGTCGTTCCCACCAAGGGTGGTGATACGCCCCGAGGGTGATGATGCTCCCATCGAGCCCCCAATTATGGAGAAGAAAAAGAAAGAAACTTCGAGTTCTTCTGCCCTCGAGAGGAAAAGGCCAAAGAAAAGATTGGCTTATAAGATAAAAAGCAGTACAAGTAGCCTAGTCTTGGCCTCGGATTCAGTGCATCGGCTGGTTGACGAATCCGAGGAGGAAGAACATGACCTCGACCTTATGGCCAGCACAGTGCCTCCTCCTGAAGAGCAAAGGGTTCTCGATTCTGAGGTGAGTGAGGCCGATCTTCCTCGAATAACGGAGCCTGCAATCGAAACTAGGGTTGAGGCTTCCCTCGAATGGGGCCCGGTTGAGATCGTCGATTCCCCTTCTTTCTCAGAATCGATGTTCGCCGAGGCCCAATTAGCAAAAGATTGGTCCTTAGGTGGAGATCAAAGATCGGGGACCTTTCCAAAGCATCTTCGATGGTGTGGAATCGGTGGCTACGGAAGATGTTCTTGGTAAATTGGAGATCCGTAAGAAAAGTTCATCTTCTGATGTAAGCGGGACATCTTCGATCCCGAAATTAGTCAACCAATTCCCTGCACCGAGCTCTCGCCCAGATCGAAAAAGAGTTATATCCTTCTCCATTCCTGAAGATGCTCGATTGCTTTCTGCCCCTGTTGGTGTTGCCAGTTATATTCGACACTTGGTGACAGACGACGATCAAGCAAGAATGAAGGAAGTGGATGTGCCCTGCCTGTTTAATGAATACCAACAGGCTCTGAATCGGGTAAATTTTTAAGGCGAAACCGATAATCTCTTCTGTGTTTTTTCCTTATTCGACATCTGTTATAGATTACAATATTTCTTTTTATGTTCACAGGCTGCCATACTCGGTCATTAAGCTTACCTCCGACTATGGGGAGAATTGGGGCGTCATGAAGCTCAGGCTCAAGAGCTGAGAGTGGAAGTAAATAATCTTCAGGCCGAGCTTGATTCTTTGAGGAAAGGTTATATCGACTTGGCGGAGCAGCTAGGGCAAAAACTCAACCAAATCAATCAACTTCAAAATCAAATGAATACTGTCAAGGCTGAGGCCGATCAATGGAGATACAAAATGGATTAGCTGGCCTCGGAAAAAGAATCAATTCTGGCGTAACTAGATTCAGTAGAAGCTCAGTTTAGGACTACCAGAGAAAAAATCGAAGAGCTTCAATCTCGGATTGGCGTGGTTGTCTCTAAGAGAGATAATTTGGCTGCAAAGGTCGAAACGGCCAAATTGGAGGCGGCCGTAACCATAGTCGAAGCTGACGAGATGGTGGCTCAATACAAAGCTAATGCTGGAGCTACACAAGATCATTCAAAGCGTCTGATCGAACATATGAAATAGGAATCGCGCCTGACTGCTCTCGAGGAAATCCACGACCGAGGTCTCGATTTATCAAAAGAGATCGAGGCTGCTAGGATAGCTGAAACCGAGGCCAGAAAATTAGCCTTCCCCGAGGAGGAAGATTCTGAGGATTCAGGTGGATCCGAATAATAAAAAACCTCGGGACCTTGGTCCCGATGTTAGATCTCTGTCGAGAATAGATCTATTTTGGTCAATTTTTATTTCACGCCAGAGCCCTTTGTAACAAAAACCCCTTTGTAATACATATATGATGTTTTTTATCTAACTTGGTCTTCCCGCTTTCTTCGCAAAGATGAAAATGCCTTAATCTTTGGTTTAAAAAAGTGACAGGTCATCGATCAATATTAATTTGAATATGACTTCAATATTTTGGAAATCGGACATAACAAAATGAGCATCATGCTCTCGAACCTAGTTAACTCAAAACACGGTCTTCGCCTTATCAAATCTGACATAGCCAAATAAGCTTTGTCCTCGAGCGTTACTAACTCGAAGTAACACCAAGATTAAATTGGACATAGCCAAATAAGTTGCGTGTCCTCGAGTGATATTAACTCGAAGTGATTCCTTAGCCTTTAAATCAGACATAGCCAAATAAAATGTATGTCCTCGAGTGATATTAACTCGAAGTGAGGCCTTAGCCTTTAAATCGGACATAGCCAAATAAGCTGTATGTCCTCGAGTGATATTAAATCGAAGTGAGGCCTTAGCCTTTTAAATTGGACATAGCCAATTAAGCTGTGTGTCCTTGAGCATTACTAACTCGAAGTAGAGCCTTAGCTTTTTAAATCGGACATAGCCAAATAAGTTGTATGACCTCGAGTGATATTAACTCGAAGTAGGGCCTTAGCCTTTTAAATCGGACATAGCCAAATAAGTTGTATGTCCTCGAGTGATATTAACTCGAAGTGAGGCCTTAGCCTTTAAATCGGACATAGCCAAATAAGTTGTATGTCCTCTAGTGATATTAACTCGAAGTGAGGCCTTAGCCTTTAAATCAGACATAGCCAAATAAGTTGTCTGTCCTCGAGTGATATTAACTCAAAGTGAGGCCTTAGCCTTTTAAATCGGACATATCCAAATAAGTTGTGTGTCCTCGAGTGTTACTAACTCGAAGTAGGGCCTTAGCCTTTTAAATCGGACATAGCCAAATAAGTTGTATATCCTCGAGTGATATTAACTCGGAGTGAGGCCTTAGCCATTAAATCGGACGTAGCCAAATAAGTTGTATGTCCTCGAGTGATATTAACTCGAAGTGAGGCCTTAGACTTTTAAATCGGACATAGCCAAATAAGTTGTGTGTCCTCGAGCGTTACTAACTCAAAGTAGGGACTTGAGTAATATGATTTTCTGAACTCAAATGAATGAGACCTTTGGGCTCGTATAGACCGGCAATAGGATGTCTGTATAAAAGAATATTTTATTCCCAATGAACATATACAGTCTCATGTATGAATCGAAGTAGTCTACACGGGCACAGTTCATTTGACCGTCTGACCCTTACATCGATGTTTACATATCAATGTTCTAATTCCCTCTTTTTTGTTTGTGAAGATCGTTGGTGTAGCATCTGCTTTTAGATCTAAGTTAGCATGATTTTCTCGTTGTCTCATTAAAAACCTTGCCGAAAAACCCTTTGGGAAAAACCGGACAAAGAAAAAGAGTGCAACTCGTGCTTTCAGGTTTAGGGAGTTATATCGTCCTCTGCTCGTCACCTGCAAATGTTAGTTTTAAGATGTATAGAATATAAACAAAAAATGGGTCATACCTTAATAATAGTATCGCTTCAGGTGAATTATGTTCCAATTGTTTGGTAATTGTTCGCCATCTATGGTCTCGAGCTTGTAGGATCCTTTCCCGGTAATCTCGATGATATGATAAGGCCCTTCCCAATTTGGTCCTAACTTCCCTTCACTAGGGTTCCGCGTGTTTTGCGTGACCTTTCTTAGCACCAAATCTCTAATCTTGAAATAACGAAGTTTGGCCCTTTGATTATAATATCTCTCGATTCGTTGCTTTTGGGCGGCCAATCGAACGAGAGCGACTTCGTGCCTTTCATCTAGCAACTCGAGGCTTATAACCATGGCTTTGTGATTCGATTCTTGGGTTGTATATCGGAATCTGATGCTCGGCTCTCTGACTTCTACCAGTATCAAGGCCTCGGTACCATAAACGAGAGAAAACGGGGTAGCCCCGGTGTTAGATTTTGAAGTAGTTCGATAAGCCCATAGGATCTCGGGCAACATTTCCTTCCACTTCCCCTTAGCATCGGTTAGTCTTTTCTTGAGGTTCTGTAGTATGATTTTGTTAGTGGATTCTGCCTGTCCGTTCCCACTAGGGTGATAGGGTGTTGACAAGATTCTCTTGATCTTGTGATCTTCGAGAAATTTGGTGACTTTGCTGCCGATGAATTGTTTCCCATTATCGCACACGATTTCAGCTGGTATCCCAAATCGACATATGATATTGTCCCATATAAAGTTGATGACCTCTTTTTCCCTGAACTTTTCATATTCCTGTGCTTCTACCCATTTAGAAAAATAGTTGGTCATTAATAATATAAATTGATTTTTACCTGGGGCCCATGGGAGGGGGCCTACGATGTCCATCCCCCATTTCATGAATGGCCATGGTGATAAGACTTAATGGAACATTTCTCCAACTTGATGAATCATCGGAGCGTGCCTTTGGCATCCATCGCATTTTCGAACAAATTCTTTACAATTTTTCTCGATATCGTTCCAGTAATAACCGGCCCTGATTATTTTTCGAATGAGCGATTCGGTGCCTGAATGGTTTCCGCATGTACCCTCATGAATTTCTCTTATAATATATTCGGTGTAACCCGGTCCCAAACATATTGCGAGTGGGCCATCAAATGTTCTCCTGAATAGAATTTCATCCTTCGATAGGATGTATCGGGCAGCCTTCGCACGCAAGGCCCTCGATTCTTTCTTATTCGAGGGTAATTTCCCTAAGCCGAGGTACTCTATATATTGGTTTCTCCAATCCCATGTTAAACTCGTCGAATTGATCTCAGCACGGCCTTCCTCGACTACTGATCTCATAAGTTGTACGACTTCTTTGGAATCGAGCTCGCTGTCTTCGATCGATGAGCCCAAACTAGCAAGGGCATCGGCCTCACTGTTTTGATCCCGAAGTATATATTGTAAAGTCCATTCTTTGAATCGATGCAATGTTATTTGTAACTTATCCAAATATCATTGCATTCGTTCCTCTCTGACTTCGAATATCCCATTAACGTGGTTCACTATAATGAGGGAGTCGCATTTGGCTTCGATCAGTTCCGCTCCCAAACTTTTATCAAGTTCCAGGCCTGCAATCATGGCCTCATATTCGGCCTCATTGTTAGTCAGTTTCACAGTTCTAATAGATTGTCTAATTATATTACCTGTTGGGGGTTGAACACGACGCCGAGCCCGGACCTCTTTGCATTCGAAGCTCCATCTGTAAAAAGGGTCCAAATTCCCGACATGGTTCTTGATTTAGATAAAATTTCCTTTTCGACCTCTGGTACCAGGATTGGTGTAAAATCGACCACGAAATCTACCAGGATTTGTGATTTGATAGTATTTCGAGGTCGAAATTCTAGGTCGTACCCACTTATTTCTATAGCCCACTTAGCTAATCGGCTAGATAGTTCGGGCTTGTGCATGACGTTCCTTAAAGGATATGTGGTTACGACACATACGATTTCAATTTCCTAGATGCACTTAATAAGGTCCGCGCCAATCTAAGTGAGGATATCTAGTTTCGGCATCACCTAAGGTTTTACTAATGTAAAAAACAGGGAATTGCATACCTTGTTCTTCCCGGACTAAGACTCCGCTTACCGCCACTTCCGATACAGCCACGTATAAGTATAGATGCTCACCTGGTTTTGGAGTGTGAAGCAATGGTGGGTTTGATAAATACCTTTTGAGCTGCTCCAAAGCCTGTTGGCATTTTGTGGTCCATGAGAAATTGTTCTTTTTCTTCAACAGTGCAAAGAATCGATGACTCTTATTCGAGGACCTCGAAATAAATCGACCTAGAGCAGCTATTCGTCTGGTTAGCCTTTGTACTGCTCTCACATTATCGACTATTGTGATGTCCTCGATCTCTTTGATTTTATTAGGATTGATCTCGATTCCTCGATTTAACACCATAAATCCGAGGAATTTACCTGATCCTACTCTGAATGCGCATTTTTCTGGATTCAGTTTCATGTTGTATTGCTTTAGTATATTGAATGTTTCCTGTAAATGTGTTAGATGTTCCTCTACCCAAAGGGATTTAACTAAAATGTCATCAATGTAAACCTCCATTGATTTTCCTATTTGTTTTTCAAATATCTGATTTACTAGGCGTTGATACGTGGCACCAGTATTTTTTAATCCAAATGGCATTACATTATAACAGTACGTCCCATACTTTGTAATAAAAGAAGTCTTTTCTTGATCATCTGGGTGCATCCGTATTTGGATATAACTGGAGTAGGCATCGAGAAAACTCAGAGTCTCGTGGCCTGCCGTTGCATCAATCATACGATCAATGCTAGGCAAAGGGAAAGAATCTTTGGGACATGCTTTATTCAAATCTTTATAATCTATGCACATTCTTAATTTATCGGCCTTTTTGCGAACTACTACTATGTTTGCTAACCAGTCCGGGTACTTGACTTCCCGGATGGATCCTATTTTAAGCAATTTAGATACCTCGTTTTTGATAAAAGCATGCTTAACATCGGATTGGGGCCTCCTTTTTTGTTTTACCGGATGGAACTTCGAATCCAAACTGAGTTTGTGAGTAACTACCCCCGAAGGGATGCCTTTTATATCGAGATGAGACCAGGCAAAACAATCTTCGTTAGTTAAAAGAAATTTAATGAGTTTTGTTCTAAGCTCGGAGTTTAGCTCCGTGCATAAGTATACCTTCCGATCGGGCGAGTTTTCCCTCAATACGACCTGCTCCAATTCCTCGATTGTTGATTTAGTGGCATCAGACTCATCAGAGGTTATAAAAGATCTAGGAATCAAATAATTTTCATCTTCGATTTCCCTGTGTTCGTTTAAACTTGTCGATAATAGTTGCTGTGATTGCTATTTTTTCTTATCTTGGCCCACTTGTTTCTGTTCCTTAGATGTGGAGGTTGCTAATGTCAAATTTCTTCTTTGATGGCAAACATTTCTTTCGCTGCCGGTTGTTCTCCGTATACTGTTCTAACCCCGTTGTCAGTTGGAAATTTCAATACTTGGTGTAGTGTAGAAGGTACCGCCCCTATGTCATGGATCCATGGTGTTCCGAGTAAAGCGTTGTATCTCATATCCCCTTCGATCACACAAAATACAGCCTCTCGAACAGTCCCTGCAGTATTTACTAATAATGTGATCTCACCTTTTGTGGTTTCACAGACCATGTTAAACCCGTTAAGAACTCGGACTGTTGGAACGATCTTGTTAGTTAGGTCAAGTTGTTCCGCGACATTAGATCGGATAATGTTGGCGGAGCTACCTGGATCAATGAGCACACGTTTAATTTGAAATGCATGTACTAGGATAGAGATTACCAATTGTCACTCCTCTTTAAAAGGGGGCTTCCAATTTTGGAAGTGACAAAGATAGGATTAATCAGAAAAATTCATAGTCGCCACCTGACAATTGGTTTTGGCGTGCCAGGACACCATTTTAGAACTTAGACTTGAAGCCAAGTTCATACCAGAGATGTGGGTAAGGGGGTTCATTTCACTCAAGGAGAAGGTGTTAGGCATTCCCCAAGTCCCGTGAAAGTCACGGTTGCGTACTTGATTTAGTTGGCTTCTAATACATTTGAATTGAGACAAACAAACAAACACGTAAGAGCTTCGAGGTCATTCCCTCCTAAGAAAACATAACTAAAACACTACGAGTTTCACCTTTGGTCTTCATTTACAAGTACCTCGGGGCATTCCCCAGATAAATTTAACTAAGGAATGACCTCTCACCTCAAAATTAACTAACGTCCTAGTATTGCCTACCCAAGTGTGCTCGGCCTAAACATGCTAGTAGTGAGTAATATAATGAAATAAAATGATATCTAAAATAAAGAAACATAAAAGTTTAGTTCATGGTCTTGTTCTTTTAATGTTTTATTTCATGCATTTAACCAGAATCCGGTCCGAAAAGTCACAAAGAAAACAAGCAAAAGATGAAATGTCATCGCAGGTGGGGATATGCGATCGCATATCCCATATGCGAACCGCATACTGCGCATGAAAGGCAGCAGATTGGGACAGAGTCTTGGAAGAAAGACGATGTCAGATATGCGATCCTATATGCGATCATAAACCACGTATGCAAACCGCAGATCGCTCTTGGAGATCGCAAATGTGGACAGAGTCCTGGGCAAAGTTTTAATTGCGACAACCAAGACAGAAATGCAAACCGCATATCAGTTATGCGATCGCAGAGTCTATCCCAAACACAAAAATGCGAACTGCATATCAGTTATGCGGTCGCATAGTCGACACTGACGCAGATTACTTCTATGTTTCTGGTTTCGATTTTTAGCATATGATATTTGGCTTCGACTATTTTACGCGCGTGATTTATACATATCGATTCACAGAGTTTCTAATCTAGATAAATAGATATTCAAGACTTTACTCATACTTTATTCATCCAAATAGAGCAAACAAGAGTCAAGAGATGGACCTGGTAGAGAATTCCTACTGGTTTTGAAAAATCTAATCAGCTACGGAGCAGCGAACCGCGACCAGAAGCTCGAACTGGTAGCTAGAATCGAAACTCCAATACCTTCTTCTACCAAAATCGAAATTGAACGAAGTAGAAGTATATGTTCCTCTGTTTTTTGTTTCTTTTGTTTTTGAAGTTTTTGAGAAGAAAATTGAAAGTGAATTCGACCTCTCTTTTTTGGGTTTTTCTTTGTTTTCAAAACTTCAAACTGACATCAAAACAATATCAAAACTCTATCCTTCAATTGGTCATTCCGATTTCTCTTTATCTCTGATTTTCTGCAATTTTCTTCCGAAGAACCAGACTCAGAAAAAGAGGTTTTTCTCCTTTCTTTCTTTTTTAACTCCTTCTTGCTCTTCCAGAAAAATAACTGTCTCCCTCTCCAGAAGAATCCCTTCTCTACGTGTAATGAGTAATGACCGTGTATGTAGAGAGTGCGTGTGTGTGAGAATTATTTCTTTTTGTCAGAATTAGTTATAGTACGTTGCCAAAGGGGAAAGGAAGGGCTGGATCATTTTATGGGCTGCTGAATTTGGACTTCAGTATTTGTGGGATTGGGCCAAGTCAAAAATCTGAAAACTAATTTTAAAGCCCAAAAATATAAGACCTTGATTGAATTAGTATTATTATAAAAACAAAAGCTTGGAACTATTTTTGGTATTTTCAATTTGAACCTAAAAATAGAATTAAATTTAATAATAATAGGCTCCCATAATTATTCTAAAAGTGTTACGACTATTAGAGGTGATTCTAGTACGCGGGTCAAAAATTACATGTCTACAGCTGCCCCTTTTGACGGAAAATATGGAGTGTTTACAGGCAAAGAACAACAAGACATGTTTTTGACCCGACCTCTGCTTGAGGAAAGAGAAACTAAAAAGGAGAGAGAATGTGACCGAGGTAGGGAGTCGAGCGAAGTGCCATCGAGGTTCCGGTTCGCGGTCCCATTACATCAAAATAAAAGGAAAAATTACATCAGAAACAAAAGAAAAATACAAGATCCTATTTACTTTCTTGTTTTGAATCTTCCTTGAATTTCTACTTGATCTTCAACATAGAATTGGAAAAGATGGACCCTGTTCTTCAGGCGGGCTCCTGATGTTTCTTGCAAATTTGGATTGACTCTAAAATGAATTCCCTCGTTTTCCAGGTGGGCGCCTAATCGCTAAAATTTGAAATGTATTCCCTCGTTATCCAGGTGGGCGCTTGATTGCTAAAACTTGAAAATGTATTCCCTCATTATCCAGGTGGGCGCCTGATTGCTAAAGATCTGTGAGATTACTGGGGATTTGGCTGAGCTTGAATGTATTCCCTCATTTTTCAGGTGGCTGCCTGATGTTATAATAAAACAAACAAAACAAAAGAAACTTTTCCGCCCTAGTTTAGAACCTGGGCATATATGCGGGGATTAGTCGAGTTACGTTATCTAAAACTTCTAAGAATTTGGAAACTAATTCTCATTATCTAGGAGGGTCCTGAAAACTAAAATTTACATCCCATTATCCAGGAGGGTCCTGAGAACTAAAAATTAAATCATTATCTAGGAGGTCGATTCCGCTGGGGACTAAAAATTAAATCCCATTATCCAGGAGGGTCCTGAGAAATTTAAATACTAAATCTCATTATCCAGGAGGGTCTTGAAAGTTTTAAATGCCAAATCTCATTATCCAGGAGGGTCCTGAAAATTTAAAAATTAAGTCCCATTATCCAAGAGGGTCCTGAAAATTTTAAAACTAAGTTCCATTATCCAGAAGGGTCCAGAAAGTTTAAAAACTAAGTCTCATTATCCAGGAAGGTCTTGAAAACTTTAAAAAGCTAAATCTCATTATCCATGAGGGTCCTGAGAATTTTAAATACTAAATCCCATTATCCAGAAGGGTCTTGAGAAATTTAAAGACTAAATCCCATTATCCAGGAGGGTTCTGAGAATTTTAAAACTAAATCCCATTATCCAGGAGGGTCCTGAGAATTTTAAATACTAAATCCCATTATCCAGGAGGGTCCTGAAAAACCAAAAATGAATTTACCTGAATCATGCTTTCCGCTTTGGGAATCCTGAACAGAACTTTGCCTCCCGGGCTATGTCTTCTTTACAAGAGGGCTTTGTGGATTGACAAATTTTCATACTTCCTGTTTCAGATGAGTAAAATCTTGTTAGTTTGAAAACGTGGTGGTTAGTTTGTGGCGTCGTTGCTGGGGGTCTGCTTCTGCTGGGGAATATATTTATGTTTTGGCTCTACTGGGGATCTGCTTCTGACAGCTGCTATGCCTTATCCTGATCAGCTGCTTTGAGCTAGCAAAGGGTTGTTTGATCTTTGATTGGGACTGGATCGCAAAATTTCTGACTGACCCAAATCTCTCACCCTTTACTTATTGCATTGCATCTTTCATCCCGGGCGCTGCTGCGCCTTTGTATTTTCTCAATACTCAAGAATCACTTTATTGCCTAAACTTCGATTGTCTGCATACCGCTCATTCTACATTATGCCCCTTGTGGTGTGCTTGGCCGAGTTCAGCTCCGTGCAATTTAGAAGCTGGTAGTGAGCTTTGAAATCCTTTCCTGCTTATTCAGCATGGGCTAATTCGAAGGAAACTCATGAAAATAGACTCAAAAGTGGAGTGTAATGATTTTGGACAAGAGGAATAAAAGGAAACTTGAACATAGGTGAAGGAAATTTAGAAAAGAAAAACTTATCAGATGGAGACAACCAGCTACAATGATCATGACATGCATTTTGGATTGACCAACCCAGTCAGTCCGACAATCATATTCAGCTCATGACATAATTCCATACCTTAAAACCGGCTTTCACTGATCCCATTTCTCTGTAAAATTGCAAGTCTGCTTGACTTGTAGTGTCCCGAAAGTTTTCAACAACAAGCTTCCCTCATTTGTTTATCCTTCAACTCACCAACGCCTTACGGTGTCCGTGAGAGTTTTCACTGATAAGAATCTCTCATTTTAAATTTTCTCTTATCTCACTATCGCCTTATGGTGCCCGTAAGGGTTTTCACCAATAAGACTCTCTCATTTTATATTTCTCTCATTTCATGACTGGAATGTTGCCCCTGATGCAAATCATGTCTCTATCTCGCTTGAGCCGGCATCCTCAAAGATTGATCGGAAGATCTTTCTTTGGACCGTAAGGTAGGCTTTTGGACAGGGTTTGAAAGAAAGGGTGGCATGAAGGCTCAAAACAATTCAAAAATGAAATAGGGGTAAAATTACAACTTTTAGAATCAAATTTTCGAATTCGAAACTTCTGCCCCAGTTTTCTTTAGGGTATGTGGGGATTTTGTTATTTTTATTTTAATGAGACCGAACCGTGAGGCTGCCTACGTATCCTTAAAAAGGAATCAGATCAAACGTAGTTCAAACACTATTCCTTTCTTTTTTGTTTGTTTCTTTCTTTCTTCTTCTTTCTTTTTTCTTTTTTCTTTTTTCTTTTTCTTTTTCTTTTTCTCTGCTATTGATTCCAAAAGAGGGATATGAAAGAAAATAAGTAACGCTCAAAATGGGTAGGAAAAGGATGAAAGTGTTTGGGTAGCGGAACAAAATGCCTTCGTCATTTAAACTTCGAACATGCCGAGTACAAAGATACAATTGAAAATGAGCAAGAAAGCATACATAGTACCTCTTAACTGCATCAGAATTGATAGCCATATCTACACATTTGCCTTCCATGTCTATTAAATTCAAGGCACCATTTGGCAACACTCTTGTCACAACTAATGGCTCACTCCAATTTGGGGCGAATTTGCCTTTAGCTTCCGCCTGATGAGGACGAATGCATTTCAATACCATCTGACCCACTTCAAATTTCCGGGGGCGTACCTTCTTGTTGTATGCTCTAGCCATTCTCTTTTGATACAATTGACTATGACATACTGCGGCCAATCTTTTCTCATCAATCAAACTCAACTGCTCAAGTCGGGTTTTGACCCACTCGTGATTATCAATTTCAGCTTCTGCAACGATCCGAAGGGATGGAATCTCAACTTCCGCAGGTATAACCGCCTCAGTTCCATATACCTACAGATAAGGAATTGCACCCACTGATGTGCGAACAGTAGTGCGATAACCCAGCAATGCAAAAGGCAACTTTTCATGCCACTGCCGAGAACCTTGAACAGTTTTACGAAGTATTTTCTTTATGTTCTTATTGGCAGCCTCGGCAGCTCCATTTGCCTTGGGGCGGTATGGAGTGGAAATCTGATACATAATCTTGAATTGTTGGCATACCTCTTTCATCAAATGACTGTTGAGATTAGCAGCATTGTCTGTGATGATCACCTTGGGAATTCTGAACCGACAAATGATGTTTGAATGAACAAAGTCCACCACTGCCTTCTTGGTTACGGACTTGAAAGTTACAGATTCGACCCACTTGGTAAAGTAATCAATGGCCACCAGAATAAACTTACGCCCGTTTGACGCTGCTGGCTCAATTGGCCCAATAACATCCATGCCCCAAGCAACAAAGGGCCAAGGTGCAGACATTGTGTGTAACTCAGATAGAGGAGAATGAATCAAATCACCATGTACCTGGCATTGATGGCACTTGCGAATAAAACTGATACAATCCCATTCCATGGTGAGCCAATAATAACCTGCTCGAAGTATCTTCTTTGCCAATACATACCCATTCATATATGGACCGCAAACTCCAGAATGTACTTCGGCCATGATAATTGAAGCTTCTTTAGCATCTATGCACCCCAGCAGCCCTAAATCCGGAGTCCTCTTGTATAAGATTCCTCCGTTCAAGAAAAATCCACTGGCCAAACGCCGAATAGTTCTCTTTTGGTCACTTGTAGCATGTACTGGTTGTACCCCGACCTGATGTATTCCTTGATGTCGTGGAACCAAGGTTCGTCGTCGATTTCCTCTTCCACCACATTACAACAGGCATATTGATCACTAGAGTGGCCAAGGCATCAGCAATCTCATTATGAATCCTAGGAATATGTCTGAACTCAATTGACCTGAATCATTGACAAAGATCATGCAAGCACTGCCGGTATGGGATGAGTTTTAAATCTCGAGTCTCCCACTCTGTTTGAATCTAGTGAACCAACAGATCTGAATCTCCCAGAACAAGTATTTCCTGGACCCCCATGTCTATGGCTAACCTCAAACCTAGAATGCATGCTTCATACTCAGCCATGTTGTTGGTGCAATAAAATCAAAGTTGGGCTATTACAGGGTAGTGTTGCCCTGTTTCAGAGATAAGTACAGCCCCTATTCCGACTCCTTTCATGTTAGCGGCTCCATCAAAGAAAAGTTTCCAACCTGGATTTTCAATGCGGTCAATCTCATCAATATACATGACCTCTTCATCAGGAAAGTAAGTCTTCAATTGCTCATATTCATCATCCACTAGATTTTTGGCCAAATGGTCGGCCAAAGCTTGGGCCTTCATCGCAGTCCGAGTCACATAGATGATATCAAGTGAGTAAAATCTGCCAACTTGCAAGTCTTCCGGTGGGCATGGGCTTCTGAAAGATGTACTTCAGAGGATCCATGCGAGAAATGAGGTAAGTGGTGTGGGACGACAGATAATGCTTCAAATTTTGTGCCACCCAAGTCAAATCGCAACATGTCCTCTCAAGCAGTGTGTACTTAACCTCATAGGGAGTGAACTTCTTGCTGAGATAATAAATGGCTTGCTCCTTTCCAATGATGTCATGTTGACCCAACACACAACCAAAAGAATTGTCCAAGACTGTCAAATAAAGAATTAAAAGTCTTCCAGGCTCTGGCGGGACCAGCACAGGTGGGTTCAACAAGTACCTCTTGATCTTATCAAATGCTTCTTGACACTCTTTAGTCCACTGGGTTGCAGCATTTTTCTTCAACATCTTAAAGATGGGCTCACAGGTTGTCGTGAGTTGAGCAATAAACCTACTAATGTAGTTCAACCTTTCGAGTAGGCTCATCACCTCTGTTTTGTTCCTTGGTGGCGGTAACTCTTGAATGGCTTTGATCTTTGAAGGGTCCAACTTAATACCGCGTTGACTGACCACGAACCCCAGCAGTTTCCCAGACGGGACACCAAATGCATATTTTGTTGTATTGAGCTTTGAGATTGTACCTGCGAAGCCTTTGGAAAAACTTTCTCAGATCTTTGACATGGTCAAATTGCTTCTTTGATTTTATGATCACATCATCTACATAAACCTCGATCTCTTTATGTATCATGTCATGAAACATGGTGGTCATTGCCCTCATGTAAGTTGCCCAGCATTCTTCAAACCAAAGGGCATTACCCGATAACAGTACGTTCCCCATGGTGTGATGAATGTTGTCTTTTCTGTATCTTCCTCGTCCATCAAGATCTGATGATATCCCGCTTAGCAGTCCACAAAAGACCCAATCTCATGCTTGGTACAATTGTCGATCAGAATGTGAATGATCGGAAATGGAAAATCGACCTTTGGGCTTGCTTTGTTGAGGTCACGATAATCAACACAGACCCTGGTCTTACCATCCTTCTTTGGTACCGTCACAATATTGGCTAACCAAGTGGGATATCAAGTGACCCGAATGACCTTTGCAGTAAGCTGTTTTGTGATTTCTTCTTTGATCTTCACACTCATATCAGTCTTGAACTTCCACAACTTTTGCTTGACAGGAGGAAACATTGGATCAGTTGGCAATTTATGGACCACCAGATCAGTGCTCAAACCCGGCATCTCATCATATGACCAAGCAAAGACATCTTTGTACTCAAACAAGGTTTTGGCTACTTCCTCTCTCAATTATGGTTCCAAATGAACACTGATCTTGGTTTCCCTAACATCATCCTGATCCCCTAAGTTGATGGCTTCAGTCTCACTCAAATTAGGTTTCGGTTTTTCTTCAAATTGATTTAACTCTTTACTGATTCGTTCAAATACTGCTTCTTCATCGTATTCTATTTCATTATCACATTCCACCTCTTGGATTGTTATTTTAGAATTAGATTGGCTTTCAGAACTTGGCTGAAAATTCCTCATGCATGTCATGTCACTACAACCAGCATAAAAAGAACTGTACAAAAGAACAAAATAAAACATTATTAAGAATAGTAGGAAATGGGAAATTGCATTTCATTGGAAATAAAAGGATAGAAAGGTCTGAGCATCAGGATAAGCAAAACTTAAAAAGGAAGAATTTCTAAGCAAGCTAAAGCAAGCTACCAAAACTCCTTCCTGGTGGGGAGAGGAGTAATTTCCCAATTGCTAAGCTTCACGTTCGGGCCAACAAACTGCACATCCGCTTTACGAGAGCCTTCACCAACCTCTACCATATTGACCATTTCGAAAAGATTTCAGAACCCCTTGATTATCTCTTCATCAACATCGAACACAGGTTTCGGGATTGAGGAGGTTGGAGGTTTCTCGGCCCCCGGTTTGACAAAAGACTTGGAGATGTGCGAGACGGTTTTGGAAAGAGGCCATACCTTCTGTTTTGAGTTCTTAGACCTTTTTATGTCCTCTTCTGTGGGCGTGAATCCCAAACCAAATGTACCATAATTCCCATTGGAAAGTATCGGATGCACCATGCCTTGCGGAGATGATCCTAGACCCTTGCCCGGCACAAAACCATTCTTCAACATTTCAGTTGCAACCATGATAGATGCGGAGGATAACTTGGGACCCGGGATATGTTTTCCTTCAGTGATCTTCTCAACAGACACTGTTTCAAAAGTTTGACAGACCCAAGGTCCCTTATCATTTTCAACTTCAGCAAACGAAACAATTGTGTCATTGCAAGCTGCCTAATCTTCCTCACCGTGCACAACTATTTCCTGCCTGTCCCGTTCGAACTTAACCATTTGATGCAGAGAGGACGGGACTGCCTTAGCAGCATGTATCCAAGGCCTTCCCAACAGTAGATTGTTAGAGACAGCTACATCTAACACTTGAAATTCCATGGTGAACTCAACTGGCCCTATTGACAATTCGAGCATTATGTCTCCAACTGAATCTTTACCTCCTCCATCAAAGCCTCGAACACACACGCTATTCAAGCGGATCCTTTCGTTGCCAAATTTCAATTTTTGCAGGGTAGACAGAGGACAAATATTTGCACTAGAGCCATTGTCAACCAAAACCCTCGAGACGATAGCATCTTCGCACTTCACTGTAAGATAAAGAGCTCGGTTGTGTTCTATACCCTCAATAGGAAGTTCATCATCCGAGAAAGTGATCCTGCTTGCTTCGAAGATCTTGCCAGCTATCTTTTCCAAATGATTTACTGTGATCTTATCAGAGACATGTGCCTCATTTAGAATCTTCATCAGGACCCGGCGATGTTCATCCGAGTGTATCAGCAAGGACAAAAGGGAAATCTGAGCTGGTGTTTTCCTTAACTGCTCTATGATGGAATAATCATGTCCCTTCATCTTCTTCAAGAATTCCTCAGCCTGTTCTTCGGTAACCGATTTCTTTATTGGCAATTGATTATTTTTGAAGGGCTTAGCTTTCCTTAGTTCTTCTGGGGTGAAACATCTCCCAGAACGAGTCAATCCCCCAGTTTCATTAACCTCTTCCTCTATCTCTTTTCCTTTGCATGTCACTATCACTTGTTTGTAGTTCCACGGGATAGCCTTGGCATTAACTATTAGCAGCTGAGTTACCGGTTTAATGATGATAGGGGTAATAGGAGCCCCTTTAACAACTAGGACAGGCTTACTTGGAATCCCCGGCACTACCATTTTTGAGCTTTCTGAACTTGTCCCGAGACCTTTTGACATCCCTTTCACGGCTAACACCGGTGGTTTTGAATTGAGCAGGCTTGGCTTTTCTGTCGCCCCTTCAACTGTCACGGGCTTTGTTTTGGTAGGATCTTGATCCTTAAACAAATTGTTTTCAGTGGCCCAAACCATCATGACGGACTTGTAAGACTTCTTGGGCTCCCCATCCTTGTAAAGTATTTCAATCATATGTGTCTCTTCATGGGCAGGTAGAGGGTTTTGGTTAATGTTTGGAGTGTCTGGGCTTTGGACTACAATTTGGTTTGTATCAATGAGTTCTTGGATCGCCCTTTTCAGGTGCCAACACTTCTCTATGTCGTGGCCTGGAGCATCAGAATAATAGGCACATCTTAGGGAATAATCAAGGTTCTTTGGAGGAGGGTTTGGTATTTTTGACTCAATTGGCCTCAAGACATACAGCTGCCTCAACCTTTGGAATAGACTGGCATAGGATTTTCTGAGCGGGGTAAAAGTTTGTTTCCGCTATTGTATCTCTCTCCTATACTCAGATCTTGGCCGAAAGTGCGGACCATTAGAGTTTTGGTAAGGTTGTGGAGATGGATAGGTATTTTGTGGAGCTGGGTAGGTATTCTATGGGATAGGGGCACGCCATTGTGGATAAGGAGGAGGTTGAGCATATGACTGTGCATGGTGAACAAAATATTGGGGTAGTCTGGCTAAGTCTCGGGGGTTTTGCAGGGGAGAGTAATTTTGAGGTGGATTATATGGAGCTTGGGTATAGGTTTGAGGTCAGGGTCGAGGATGGGTGTATTGGTGAGGTGAACCCCTCTGGCCCTGCCATGATCTAGAGACAAACATGGAAACATCCTCCTTCTTCTTCTTGCCTAGCAAACTTCCGGTACCGCTTTGGATTGCTTGAGTGGTTGCTTTTATAGCAGAGTAACTCATGATCTTGCTTGATTTGAGCCCTTCTTCCACTATCTCTCCCATCTTTACCACATCATTGAAGGATTTACCAATTGCTGAGATCAAATGTCCATAGTAAGTGGGCTCCAAGGCTTGAAGGTTATACTTAATCATCTCATCTTCTTCCATTGGAGGATTGACTCGTGCAGCTTGCTCTCTCCAACGGAACCGATACTCCCGAAAGCTTTCACTGGGTTTCTTTTCCACTTTGGTTAGAGATAAACGATCTGGAATAATATCTATGTTGTATTGGAAATGACGGGCGAAGGCCTGAGCCATATCATCCTAGGTGTACCACTTGTTAATGTCCTGACGGGTCTACCATTCTAAAGCTGTCCCACTCAAACTTTGACTGAAGTAGGCCACCAGCAATTCGTCTTTTCCTCCGGCGGCTCTCATCTTGCTACAAAAACCCCTTAGATGGGCAACAGGATCCTCATGCCCATCATACAAGTCGAACTTGGGCATCTTGAACCCAGCAGGCAATTGGACATTGGGAAACAAACATAAATCCTTATAGGCCACACTCACCTGATTTCCCAACCCTTGCATATTTCTCAATGATTGCTCAAGGCTCTGTAACTTCCTAAACATCTCCTCCTGCTCAGCATTCTTGGGTGGTTTGTCAGTTTCAACATGAGGCTCAAATTGGGGAGTATAGGGGTAAGGATCTGGGATTTTGAAAGTGGGCTCTGGTGTATGGTAGTGAGTATCAGGGGCGGGAAATACGGGCTCACTAGAGGATCGGTGGAGGGTATCTTGTGGAGGAGGTACAAAAATAGGACCGGATATTGGAGCAGGGTACGAGGTTATTTTGGCTGGTGGAGCATGAAAAGTTTGGGTCGAAGTGCCGGGGTAATTATGGTAAGGAGTAAAGCCCGGTGCGTGTTACAGGGAAAGATCAATGATATTGGCCATCTGGGATTGAGAGGGTGGTGGAATGAATGCAAGGTTTTCCGTGTAGTTGGTAAGGAATGAGGGTGGAGGGTGTCCATTAATCCATGCCTGATACATTTCTGCCATCTGATGCTTCAACCTCCGAACCTCCTCTTGCAATTCTGATTCTGACTTAAAACCCTCCATTGGCGGGTCTACAACTCCAGTGTCTATTTCCTTGCTAGCCATGACTGTTTGACGCTTTGATCGGGTGTTGTATGGATGACTTGCCAGGATGCCAACAAACTAACCACCTTCCTGAGTAAGAGTAAGAAAATAACAAAGGACAACAACAGAAAACCACCATGTTAGCGTTAGTGCATTTATCAGATAATAATATCACATTACGTGCAATGCACCTAGCACAAATAATTGTTCTAAAATGGTTGTGAAGGTCAGAAGGTCATATGACATCATCCCGACTTACTTACTCCAACCTTGCCTATTTTCTTTTCCGACACCTTTTACCTCTTTCATTTCTTTTTGATGCAAAATAAATTTATCGAACCCGATATAGGTTGCCTACGTATCATGTCCCTCATTAATAGGACCAAGTGTAGTTTTGAAAACATGATGGAAAAATAAAATTTGGGATTTTTGATATTAAACATGGTAATGGAAGACCCGACACGATTGACTACACTTTGACTGACTTTAACACTATCTAACGGACTCAGTATTCCTAGACACGACATAAAAGCGAAAGACAACATGAGACACTCTAAAAACATTTGAATAGAATGAGTCTTCAAACTGCTCCTGAATGCAGCTATCCTGGCTGGGATGGTCCTGGGTTATCTGTCGTGCCCAAGCTTTGCAACATGCTCTGCAAAGAAACAACGAGGTTAGGAATGAAGACCCTGGCATGTGCCCCTGCCTCCTGGAGGCCAACCTTAAGCAAATACTGGCTATGCTGCTCCACGTTTGCTACCAATTCCGCTAACTGGGACTTTACCAACTCAAGCTTATCCCTGGGATCTTGGTCTGATGCTTCCTCAAAATCATATGTCTGAACTGCTCGCCCCCTAAGTTGTGCTGGCAATGGGGTACTGACTCCTAGTGGGACGGACTATAACCAAATCAAGTACTCCTGAGTGCACTCGGGCCTGTCAATATCCTTTACCAATGTATCTTTCTTCATCCTCTTTGCATTGTTCCAATACTGTACGTACTTGATTTCGTCAACTGCCTTTTTGCTAAAATTCATGATGTGCCTCCGAAGGTTCAAAGTTGAGGGTTCCTCCTGTTGTCTGCCCAACTGTCGCATTACTCTGACCGGCGTATATGGCCTGACACACTTGAGTCCTATCAGCATCAAGAAAGGTTGCATGAGGCATCCTACCAAAATATCATCTAAAGGTAACCAAAGGTATGCCCATAGAATGTTCTCATTTGTCCTCAAACCGAGGAACTCGATCCAAGCTGTGACGCCTACTGGGTATGTAAACTTAAGAGATTTCATCCTACGCTCGATGCATACCACCCGATCCCTCAAAGCACAGTCGATGGGACAGAGTAATGAAGCTGTGTGTAAATGCTTTATCACCCATAATTGTAGGAAAAGGTTACTTCCCTCGAAATACCTGGCACCCCCTTTAACCTCACTCAAAGCTCGGTACAACTCTACTAGGATCATTAGCACAACGGTAACGGTTTTGTGTTGCTTCTCATGAAATAATGCCATTACCACTGACTGCAGACGGATGCTAATGCGCTTCTCACCTAATGGAAAAACCAAAAATCCCAACAAAGCAAAGCTGAAAGCTTTGAGGCGACGTCTTTGCCACTTTGCTTTAGTTGTACAGAACTCATCCCAGAAGACATCAAAACTATCCTGTGGACCAAATCTAACAAATAAATAATCCAAAGATATCCATGACTGCTCGAGACATTTCACATGCTTGTTATCCTTTAGGCCCATGTCGTTGATAAATCTTGTCCTAGAGTGGTCTCGGGGAAGTATCATGTCCTTGCCTATGTAACTTAAACGGATGAGACCGGATATTTCTGCCAAGGTAGGAGTCATCTCGCACTCCCCAAATTTGAAAGTCAAGTTTTGTGGGTCCCAATAAGTCAGCATCGCCTCTACTAAGTCCGGGCGGGGTGTGATATCAAGAAGGGAAGTCAGGGTACCCAATTTATGCATCAACTGACGCTGCTCTAGCGATGAAAACATGTTCCACCACTTGATCAATTTTTTAGGAACCTTTACTACCATTAGCATTTTGGATCGAATCAGCAGGTCCATACCTGAATAAAGAGAACACAGTTAGTGACTCGGGACACTACATGATACCTCTACCTTTCTTGATGGATGAATGCAAGACACGATTGGTTATATTTGCAGATTGGCCTAAGTAGCTAGAAGTGACTATTAGTGTAAACTTGACAAAGTGGACCTCCAAAACATGAGAGATACTCCATTTAAAGCTTACATGGCTCTAATATCCCGATAATTTTGGTCTTAAAGAATAATTTTACGGAAATGGACTATTTTTGCAAACATAGCTGACATGGCTAGATGTGTCTAAGGACGCAAATCAGACATGGACCGACCTTAGAGTGATGTGACACTGAATCATAGGCTCAAAATCCTAAAACACGACAACTGGACCACTTTTGCGAAAATAACCTTATTTTTTGCAAGAATGGCCGATGTGGCCAAAAGTGGCTAAACATGCAAGATTTGGCTACGACCCCGGAAGCCATGAACCTAGGACTTACTAGGAAGACCGTACCCTATGTGGGTTGCCTACGTATCCCGCATCGGAAGATGAAAATCAGGTTCGCGTAGTTCGAAAAGATACAACTAAAAAAACTATATTTTTGTCTCTTGAAAATGACGAAAAATGCAAAAACTCAAACTTTTCTTTTGAATTCTTGGAAGATGATGAAAAACTGTAAAATCTTTTCTTTTCTCTTTTTTCAATTTTTTTTTCCGAAAAATATGAAAGAAAAATGCGAGTGGACCCCAATTGCTTCATTCACCTTTCTCCAAAACATCGGTCTGCCAAATGACCCTTTTACCCTCACAGATGCAATATTTAGCATATAGGATGATTAAATGTCATCTTGGACCACGGACCCATTTTGACAAAATTTGGACAAGCCTCCTATAAAGGGACATGGTGCCTGGGACCGAGCCCTACTAGATTCAAGTGACATGATGCAAATAAAGTGGCCTAAAGGCTGACCTAAGTTTGGGGTTCACTAACAAGACAATTCAGGGTGCGTATGGTCGATGGTGTCTGCTCAAGCTTTCCACCCACTACATACGTCCAATGGCTCCCCCTCCTAAGTTAAGGATGACTCAACAAAGAGTTCGTAGCACGCGATGCGTGCTACGAGACTTGTTGCAAAAAGAAATGACCGGGCAATGCATATGATGACAGTTATAAAGTGATAAACACGTAAAGCAAAA
This sequence comes from Nicotiana obtusifolia, assembly GCA_002018475.1. Taxonomy (NCBI): domain Eukaryota; kingdom Viridiplantae; phylum Streptophyta; class Magnoliopsida; order Solanales; family Solanaceae; genus Nicotiana; species Nicotiana obtusifolia. The sequence continues at coordinate 33,482 of MCJB01048324.1, read as the reverse complement.
TTGTAAACACATAAACAACTAGCAAATAACAAAGCATGAAAACACAAAAAGAGTAACAAACATGAAAGCATAACAAAAGCTAGCAAAACTAAGGAACACACATAAAACTCAACCAAACATTTTAACTCGAACCCTCAAAATAGTTCGCTCCCCAACGGAGTCGCCAGAGCTGTCACTCCTCCTTAAAAGGGGGTTTCCAATTTTGGAAGAGACAAAGATAGTATTAATCAAAAAAATTCAGAGTCGCCACCTGACAATTGGTTTTGGCGTGCCAAGCCACAATTTTAGAACTTAGACTTGAAGCCAAGTTCATACCAGAGATGTGGGTAAGGGGATTCATTTGACTCAGGGAGAAGGTGTTAGGCATTCCCCAAGTACCGTGAAAGTCACGGTTGCTTACTTGATTTAGTTAGCTTCTAATACATTTGAATTGAGACAAATAAACAAACACGTAAGAGGTTCGAGGTCATTCCCTCCTAAAAAAACATAAGTAATATACTACGAGTTTCTCCTTTGGTCTTCATTTACAAGTACCTCGGGGCATTCCCTGGATAAATTTAACTAAGGAATGACCTCTCACCTCAAAATTAACAAACGTCCTAGTATTGCCTACCCAAGTGTGATCGGCCTAAACATGTTACTAGCGAGCAATATAATAAAATAAAATGAGATCTAAAATAAAGAAAGATAAAAGTTCAGTTCATGGTCTTGTTCTTTTAATGTTTTATTTCATTCATTTAACCAGAACCCGGTCTGAAAAGTCACAAAGAAAACAAGTAAAAGATGAAAGGTTATCGCAGGTGGGGATATGCGATCGCATATCCCATATGCGAACCGCATACTGCGCATGAAAGGCCGCAGATTGGGACAGAGTCTTGGACGAAAGACGATGTCAGATATGCGATCCTATATGTGATCGCAAACCACGTATGCAAACCGCATATCGCACTTGGAGATCCCAAATGTGGACAGAGTCCTGGGCAAAGTTTTAATGTCAAAAATGCGAAAATCAAGCCAGAAATACGAACCGCATATCAGTTATGCGGTCGCATAGTCGACACTGATACAGGTTACTTCTATGTTTCTGGTTTTGATTTTTAGCATATGATGTTTGGCTTCGACTATTTTACCCTTTTTCATAATCGTGATTTATACATATTGATTCACAGAGTTACTAATCTAGATAAACAGATATTCAAGACTTTACTCATACTTTATTCATCCAAATAGAGCAAACAAGAGTCAAGAGATGGACCTGGTAGAGAATTCCTACTGGTTTTGAAAAATCAAATCAGCTACGGAGTAGCGAACCGCGACCAGAAGCTCGAACTGGCAGCTATAATCGAAACTCCAATACCTTCTTCTACCAAAATCGAAATTGAACGAAGTAGAAGTATATGTTCCTCTGTTTTTTGTTTCTTTTTGTTTTTAAAGTTTTTGAGAAGAAAATTGAAAGTGAATTCGACCTCTCTTTTTTGGGTTTTTCTTTGTTTTCAAAACTTCAAACTGACATCAAACAATATCAAAACTCTATCCTTCAAATTGGTCATTCCGATTTCTCTTTATTTCTGAATTTCTGCAATTTTCTTCCGAAGAACCAGACTCAGAAAAATGGGTTTTTCTCCTTTTTTTTTTTTTTAACTCCTTCTTGCTCTTCCAGAAAAATAACTGCCTCCCTCTCTAGAAGAATCCCTTCTCTCTGTGTGTAATGAGTAGTCACTGTGTGTGTAGAGAGTGCGTATGTGTGAGAATTATTCCCTTTTGTCAGAATTAGTTATAGTACGCGGCCAAAGGGGAAGGGAAGAGCTGGATCATTTTATGGGCTGCTGAATTTGGACTTCAGCATTTGTGGGATTGGGCCAAGACAAAAATCAGAAAATTAATTTTAAAGCCCAAAAATATAAGACCTTGATTGAATTAGTATTATTATAAAAACAAAAGCTTGGAACTATTTTTGGTATTTTCAATTTGAACCTAAAAATTGAATTAAATTTAATAATAAAATAAATTCCTACGAAAAATAGGCTCCCATAATTATTCTAAAAGTATTACGACTATTAGAGGTGATTCTAGTACGCGGGTCAAAAATTACATGCCTACACCAATGCATCGTTATGGTGCTGCATAACCCCTACTGCATCTTTGTCATCGAAGAACAAGGTTTTTGTTGTCAAATATTCCATACTTCGTTTTTCCCTTGTGAGGGATATTTTGGTACGTTTCAGCATCGTCTTTGAGGGACATCAATCCCCCCAACTATCATGTTAATGACGTGCCGAGGTTCTTCTTGTTCCGTTCGCCTGTCGTTATTTCTGTTTTTGAAATGATTTTTGCTCGGTCGCTCAAAAATTCTCGAAGGTGCCCGTGGTTGAATAGGCGAGCCACTTTTTCTCTTAATTGTCGACAGTCCTCTGTTCTGTGACCATGAGTACCATGGTATTCGCACATTTGATTGGGATCCCTTTGAGCAGGGTCCGATCGTAGTGGTCGAGGCCACCTGGTATCTTTAATACGCTCAATAGACGATACGATAGCAGAAGTGTCGATATTGTAGTTATACTCCGATATCCTTAGAGCCTCTTTATGCCCAGAGGACCTGTCGAACCTATTTTTATTAAGTCCCCGGTTATTCTGGCTTCGATAATTTCTGCTATGATCCCCGGCAAAATTACGCCCGGGCCCATTATTCCTTGAACTATCCTTATATGGTTGGTGTCGACCACTACTTGACCTTGGTTCAAGATCGATGCTTCTCCTGTGGAATGTTTTAACTAGATAAACGGATCCAGACGGGGATCCGAGCTGATCATCTTCAACTCTAATCTTCGATTGATATCGATTGTGTATATCAGCCCATGCAACGGCCGGATATTTTTTCAAATTTTGCTTTAATTGTTGTGAAGATATCGAGCTCCTTACATTGAGCCCCTGCGTAAAAGCTTGTACGGCCCAATCATCCGTGATTGGTGGTAAATCCACTTTCCATTTGAAATCGGGATACGAATTCTCTTAGCATCTCGTTATCCCTTTGCCTTACCTTGAAAAGGTCCGATTTACTGGTTTCGACCCTAATGGCACCTGCATGTGCATTCACGAAAGAATACGCGAGCATAGCAAATGAATCAATAGAATTAGCAGGTAGATTATGATACCATATCATAGCCCCCTTCGATAGGGTTTCTCCGAAATTTTTCAATTATACGGACTCGATCTCGTCGTCCTCCAAATCATTCCCTTTGATAGCACATGTGTAGGAGGTAATGTGCTCGTTGGGATCGGATGTACGTTATACTTGGGTATAACGGGCATGCAAAATTTTTTGGGGATCGACTTCGGAGCTGCACTAGGCGGAAAAGGCTTTTGTATGAATTTCTTGAAATCGAGGCCTTTCAACACCGGGAGTGCTCCTGGAATTTGATCTACCCTGGAATTGTATGTTTCCACCTTTTTATCGTTTGCCTCGATCCTTTTTTCTCCCGATTCCATCCGCTTAGTAAGCTCCCCGAGCTTTTTTGCGATCTTGGAATTAGCCCCCGATTCGTGGTCATTTGATCTTTCTACAACCGATTCGCCCCTGCAAGTAACATCTCGAGACGGATCGGGCTCTATTATTTTTGGTGCAAGGCTTTGGCTCTGTAATTGAGCAATTGCTACCTGTTGAGCCTGTAACATCTCGAAAATTACTCGTAGGCTAATTCTATCTCTATTAGCATTTTGAGTGATTTGGTTCAACAATCGAATTCGATTAGGAACATTGTTTCCAGGTTCGACAGGTAAGTTCATGTTAACCGCCGCTTGTGAGTTGGCGTCGATTTGATCTGGGATCGTGAAATTGTTACCACGAACTATGTTGTTATTTTAAAGAAACATCTTGGTGGCTGGATTTTTCACCAATATGAGGAGGCATTGATTGAGAGTTTGACATTTTGTGATATTTTTCGAAATATATTTCACAGAATAAATGACAAGTAATGAATGTTCAAGAAATTGGTATCAAACAACCAGTATTATCTAAGGCCCCACGGTGGGCGCCAAACTGTTTACCCCGAAAATCGGATAACAATTGAATTTGTACGTGGGACAAAAAGATATGCGGTTATATTTGATACGAGAAAAGCAAATGAAGAATGAAGAAATAAGATTGCAGTAACGTAAATGAGAAACTGAAGTATGAGCCAGTAAGTTTTATGCTTTCTATGGGTATTTTCATATGCCTTTACAATGATGAGAGCCCCCTATATATATAGGGGGAAGAATCTACTTTATGACCAAAAAGTCTTCTACTTTCAGTGATTGAACAGTCTCCTTGACTTTCAGACGTGATTTACGGATATGTACAATGGATCTATTGACTGTCTCAACTTTGTATATAGTCTTGGGTCCGAGATCGATTTTGAGGCCATAACCTCGAGGTTCCCTATGAATTCGATGGCAATGGTCGATTCGACATCAAGGATCGTTGGTTTGAGTTCGAAGCTAAAGTTGACCTAGATATTGCGGGATCGATAAATCGATATCGTTTATCCTGGCCACTGTCGATATCAAGATCGTTCCTTAGCTGATTTTGTCATGATATGAATTAAACCCGATTTTAGCCGTATACAGAGATGAAGCATGATTACTATTGTCGCCATTGAAGTTACAACATGAAGTTAATCCCCTATTGAGTTTCAATGAATTTGTATTCGAATGGTTGTTATTTGTAGCTGGCTCATTATTACCTAATTTGTATGTTGATTCCAACACTATTTGTTTCTTATTAAAGCAAATTATACCACAACTGTCAAATTTTAAAGATCGTCAATGACAGTTTTTGCGTTTGGACGTGAAACGTAGGTTATTTTTACGAGGAAGATCCGTATAGATACAGGTGAATCGCATAGTATATTTTTTAAACTGAAATCCTTAAAGATGTGCACTAATCACAACAGTAATTAAGATAAGTATTTATTCAGCCGTTGGGATTCTTTTAAGCGTGAATGTATATAATTGTAATAAAAATCCAGATACTATTTGAAAACTCCAAACTCTAGCTAAACCGGATAATATATGTCATATTTTACTATTTATAGAAAAAAATCTCTTTATCAAAAGAAGAAGGAGAAGAAGAAAGATTCCACGTACAACCCAGAAATGCTATATTTAATGCTTTAATTTGTTCCTTATTAGATCTCGTGTCTCATTGCGTTGGTATATGTTTCTTCAATGAGTTTAACTTTTATGTACCATCATCTCTATATAATAATTATTCACTAAAAAGTCAAATTTTTTTCGGAACTAATATTTATGTTATGTTAATATATGTCATCTGTAACAACACTTCACTATAAGAACAAAAAAATATCAAAACAAACGAGACTGTTATAGAGAAGTTGGTTGTATATATTAATAGCGGAAGAAAATTAGTAGTAAATGATTATAAGTGACCATTAAAAAAAGGTGAAATTAGTAGTTTTCATAATAAGATATATTATCTGTTATAACAGTTAATATACATTGACAGTGTAAAAATTCTTTTCTTGCCACCTAACAAAACTAGAAAATCTAAGCTCGTTGTAATCAGTGGCGGATCTATATGGACACTTACCTTTGACTAGATTTAGTAAATTTACATAGGCAACTATAAAAATATTTAGATAAATATTGAGCGAGCACCTACAACTAAACTCATTTTCCCTTTTTTTTGTTGGAATTTTTACCGCCAAACACCCATGACTTTAAAATCTGAATCCGTCACTGCTTGTAACTCAAAGGAAGCTTAAGCATTATTGTCACAGTTGATATTTTCTACGTGTTGCATAGAAAGAAGATGAGAACAGAAAAGATTGATAAAAGAGATCGAAGATAAAGGTCTAGATTCTTGGAATGGCACAAAAAGACATCAAGTAAATATTTAGAAATACTCAAACCATATACATACTATAAAAGTCACAGCTAGCTAGCTACACCCTTGCTCATGTTCATTGAGTTCATGCAAGAAATTGTATTAAAGGAAGAAATAAAGCTCATTTAAGCAAAAGTGTAAGTATCAAAATGTCAAGAGGAAGAGACACATTGGTACTTGGTAGAGTGATTGGAGATGTTCTGGATCCATTTACAAGATCTATTGACCTAAGAGTGGTTTACAACAGTAGACAGGTTATTAATGGCTGTGACTTTAGGCCTTCTCAGATTATTCACCAGCCTAGGATTGAGATTGGAGGGGCAGATGCTTGCAACTTTTACACTCTGGTAAATATCCTATATTCATTTTATATATCATTTTTTTCGTCGTTCTGTTTTTGTCTGTTCTATGAATAATGACACCTTTTATTGAAATCACTATTAGAAATGTTGTGATAGACTTTTCGTCGGAAAGCTTAGGTTTTCGACGGATTTCGGATGGACATGTGAGATTTGTGTATTTCACGATGTATTTTACCTTTAATAACATGTTCGTATAGCCATAGAAATATCATGACATGTTCTTGTAAGGGCAGATGTTTGCACTTTTTACACTCTGGTAAACATCATATATTCATTTTATATATAGCTATTTTCGTCTTCCTGTTTCTTCCTGTTTTTATCTGTTCTACGAAGAATAACACCTTTCTATATTGAAACCACTATCAGAAATATTTTCGACAGACTTTTCGTCGGAAAACTTTGGTTTTCGACGGATTTCGGATGGACACATGAGATTTGTGTCTTTCTATCTATGATTTTTTTATTTTATCTTTAATAATATATTCTTATAGCCATAGAAATGTCATGACATGTTCTTGGAGGGGCAGATGTTTGCACCTTTTACATTTTGGTAAATATCTTATGTTCCTTTTATATATCACTCACTCTTTTCGCCAATCTATTTTTATATGTTCTACGAAGAATAATAGAAATATTGAAACCCATATTAGAAATGTTTCCAACTGACTTTTATCGGAAAGCTAGGTTTTTGACGGATTTCGGATGGATACGTGAGATTGTGTCTTTCTATTTGTGATGTTTTTATTTTACCCTTAATAACATGTTCTTATAGTCATAGAAATGTCATGACATGTTTTTGGAGGGACAGATGTTTGCACCTTTTACACTCTGGTAAACATCCTATATTCATTTTATATATCACTCTTTTCGTCTTTCTATTTTTATCTGTTTTGCGAAGAATAACACCTTTCTGTATTGAAACCCATATTAGAAATTTTTTCGACTGACTTTTCATCAGAAAGCTTAGGTTTTCGATGGATTTCGGATGGACACGTGAGATTTGTGTCTTTCTATCCTTGATCTTTTTATTTTACCCTTAATAACATGTTCTTATAGCCATAGAAATATCATGACCTACTATTGGAGGGGCAGATGTTTGCACCTTTTACACTCTGGTAAACATCCTATATTCATTTTATATATCACTTTTTTCGCCTTTCTATTTTTATCTGTTCTACGAAAAATAACACCTTTCTGTATTGAAACCATTACTTGAAATGTTTCCAACGGACTTTTCGTTGAAAAGCATAGATTTCTATGGATTTCAGACGGGAACGTGTGATTTGTGTCTTTCTATATGTGATCTCTTCATTTTACCAGTAATAACATTTTCTTATAGCCGTAGGAATATCGTGATGTATCTAAGAGCACAAGTTCTTATGATACTTTTGATATGTACAAAAAGTTGTTTAATTCTTTCATTCTTAAACTATTGAAGGTTATGGTGGATCCGGATGCTCCGACCCCAACCAACCCAAACATGAGAGAGTATTTGCACTGGTCAGTATATAGTTTGTCGATTTAATTTATATATACTGACAATATAATTAGTTTTTACACCATCAATATTAAAATATTCGTTTTACTGTTCTTTCTTCTTACGCTTTCTGAAAAGTGAGAGGTGGGTTTGAATTTGAGGTCTAGGCGCTAGAGGTGTATTAAAGGAGGTTCACTTGAATTCCTTTAGCCAGAAAAATATATTATATTAATACACTAAAACAAATTTATTTAATACATACATAACTTGTTAAATCTCATATAAATAAGCTTTTAATTAAATAAAAAAGTGGCATAAGAACATAATCACTTTATACTGCATCTTCAAATATTAAGTATTGCATTCCTGTACTTTAAGGGATCGTTTTGGTTCGGAAACAAGTTATCCCACGATTAATTCCGAAATTATTTATTCTCAGATTAGTTATCCCACCCTCCTATGGGAATAAAGAGAATACTAAAATTCAGAATAATTAATTTCGAAATTAATTATATTACAATTTTATCCCAGTCAAACTTAAAATAAACTCATGTGGAAGTTAATTTCGAAATTTACTATTCCTTATCTTACGTTTCCAACGTGCCTTAAGTTCTTTCAATGTTATTCCTCAAAGTCAAATTTCCATCATTGAAATTCTTTTTCAATTGTTTTCTTGTCATCCTCATGTATGGTGGACCAATGTATTATTCCAATATGTCGGATTTCTGTGACAGCTTTATACCACACTCTAATTTTGGCCATTAAAACTTACGTAAATAGTAAGAATAAAATCGAGGGCAAAGATCATTTTAGTTTGCGGCGAAAATTATTTACATCCCGTCCGAAGCGAATTCAAAATTCGATGGACACAGGGCATCATGACATTCAATAAAAGTTTATTATTGCTCAAAGATTGGTACAGAAGTTTGTGCTAATATATATCTGGCTATTTTTTAAAAACATTTGCAACTATATATGGAGTTTTTGCCGAAGATTTTGGGTGTCGGTAACCCCCTTAACTCATCATATGCATGCCTCTCTGCATCCAGTAGCTGTAAAAGGGTATAAAATTATATATTTTTTGTATATATATATAATATACAATTTTCGGCTATTATTTTTAAAACAGCTATACAATGTCATTTTTCCAAAACTGAAACAGTTCATATCTTTTTGAATTAATTTAAATCCTAATTTTTCACCTACTTTGTAACACATTTCAACATTTCTATCATTGTAATCTACATATGGCAATTTTCAGTAGCTTTCGCATATATTCACTTCAATCCGATCTTTCTGGATTGAGTATCTTGGAACGGTCAACATCGACTAAAAAAGCACTACAAACGTAGCTACTTCAAAGTTAAATTTTACGTCTTATTTAGAAATTCACTTATGCCGAACCCCTTCCCAATATAAATTTTTTTTTTTTTACTTGAAAATAAACTTTCTAGTAGGTATGTTTCAATTTTTTCATGGAACTTGTATTATTAGTTTAAAAAGGAGGATGTGTAAAACAGGAGAAATGAAGAAAATCCCTATGTTTGGGTAGATTTAAAATAGTTCTTTTGAATATATTTCTGAACAGTTTGGGTTCTTTAAATTTTGCCAAAAGACAACCTTTGATCTATTCGTCAACTATTTAACAAATTCCGATTGTTAGACTATATGAGAACTGTGGGAAAAAGAAAAAGATTTAACGGGAGCTTGAACAGCACAACTAAAACTCTAGGAATTTTTCGAAATCCGGCATAATGCGTAGAAGTTTCACTTGTAAAAGCCTCGAACTCTAGCAGACTATAATGAAGGGTATTTCGTATTTTATCTAGAGATGTTTTTGTCTAAATTTTATTTTTTCATTAAAAAATGACTATTGCTCAATTACATTTCTAATAGTCGCTAAGTATTAATAAGCGATCCAAAAACTGGAGACCCGACGCTAATTTCAGTAGAAATGACACCAGATAGTCACTTTTAAGTATGTTGTTTAAAATATATCCATAGTTTACATATATTTAAAGATTAGCCAATTTTGCTCAAACTTCAAGACAACGTCCTAAAGTTTAAACCTCAAAATTCAAACTTCAAACTTCAGGACGCCGTATTCTAAAGTTCAAAAATTGTGTCCAGAAGTTTGAATCTTATGTCCTCAATTTTAAATTAATAGTTCAGAAATTCAGGACACTTAGTACTGAATTTCAAATTAGCTGCTCAAAAATTCAGGACACTAGATCCTCAATTTCCAAATTCAGGATACTTGATGAATTGGCTAATATTTAAACTCATAAATTATGAATATATTTAAATAGTGGGCTTAAAGTGGCTATTGCTGCAATTCGCCCCTATTTTAACCTAGACCTCTCTTTTGTTTATTTAAGGACCATGTTAGAGCGGCCCATGAATCCTCTAGCTTCTTCACTAGGGGAAAAATGCACAGTTAGCCACTAATTAGAAATATCTTTATTCTTTAGCCACTGTTTAAAATGTATTTACTCTTTAGTCAGTACTTAAAAAAATTTTACCCGTCCATAAGAAAATACCCCTATGCTAGACATGGGTGCTATTGTCACACCTCTTTTCCTATACCCCTCGTGAGCATATATAAAAGAGTTTTTTCAATTAAAGTGACATTAATCGAAATGAGATTATTTAATTTATTTTTTAGAGTCGTCACTTAAAATATTAGATTGGTGCTCCAAGTCACCGATTTTGTCCCAAATCGAGGAAAAAGATTTGACTTTCTTAAGGAAGTCTGCGAACCAGAAATTCTGAGTAAGGAATTCTGTTAACCTGAGAGAAGGTGTTAGGCACCCTCAGATTCCGTGGTTCTAGCACGGTCGCTCAATTGTTATACTTGGCTTATTATCTGATTTTAATACCTATATTTAGCCTACAGTGCATTTTACTCTATTTGCTTTTTCGCTTTTAAAAATTATTGGAGAATTGCAACGTTAATCAAAATTTATCATAAATCATGTCACATAAATGCACCGCAATTTGTAGCATCTTTTAATTCAATATTGAAATTTTGGATTTGGGTCACATAAATGCACACCCGAATTCAGGAAATTAAATTATTAGACTAACGCGCCTAAAACGAATTATGCATTTTTAGTTCTTCGAGGGCCATGGAATTCGCTAAACAACGCACCTCGATTTTTATAAGTGTTTAATTAATGAGGGCCATATGTTTGTAATTTCATTTGGTATGGCACGCCTCGAATTAGTTTAAAAGTATTTAAAGTTGTTAAAATCGGGTCACCTAGAAAGCACCCCCGAAATTGACATTGTCGCTATGCCACGAGAACCGTATCCATAGTCACAATGTAGTTAATTGAGTCTAGAAGCGAGTTCCTTAAAATTTGAAGCGTTAAGGCTAATTCCTTTTATTAATTAAGAGGGCCATTAGTGATTGTCGTTAATTGTATGGCACACCTCTATTAATTAAGAAAATCTAAAAGTGTCTAATCAATTGCCTGAAACTTCATTGGTTTCTAATTAAACATAGGATCTACTTGGACTCTAGGGTCTTAAAGTAAACTAATCAACAAGAAGCCCAATTGCTAATATAGCCATTAACTTCATAAACAACTATGTTTCGAGTTTTACACTAACCGCATTTTTCCGAAACAACAACTTTAAAACAGGCCAATCAACACAATTACAGACATAGCCGAATTTCATAAAACGACTACATTCCAAATGTTACATTAATAGCACTATTTTCAGAATAGCAACCTTAAAACAGACCAACCAACATGAGTCCGATTACAAATATAACCATTGATTTCATAGCAAAATTGTATTATTTTATAGTTGGAGCTTTCAGTTAGCTCAAAAGTCGAATTACAAGATAACCAGCAACTATTGGTTATTCTTAGTTTCTTTTCTACTAATGTTCTGTTAAATGAACAGCTTCATTTCAATCAAGCCTTCACATTTCCATCTAATAATCTATTAGCACCTTGAACGCATTTGAGTCTAGAACGATACAGCGGTTAAACCTTGGAAGAGGAATAAACAAAATGAGGGCTCTTTTAGCGATTGACAGATTATAGGATATTTACATGCATGTATGACTTAATATGAGAGATTTAGGATGGATTCTCAACATTTGAATTGGCCAAGCAGATGGAATACAAACTTTTCTTAGAACAGTAATTGGACATTAAACCAATTAACAAAAATAGTTGCAGATTTCTTAAGTGATTATAAAAGCTAAATGCACCAGATTATTACAAAAGCTAATTGCAGCATTTTACAGTATAGGTGAAACAAAACAGTATTACTATCAGCAGTTCCTGGACAACCTTTACAAACCATTTCAAACAAACTTTAACTACATTACAACCAACAAAGAATGAACCGGTAATGCAGCAACAGTGCAGGAAATGGGACATAGTATTGGAAGGAACTAAATCTATGATTCAACATATTTATTGTTAGTATAACAAAGAAATCCAGGCAGCCTCTAATATGAACCTATCAATACTTAACATTCTGACTAATTACTTAATATGAAGCCCATTATTGAAGCAAATCACAGGTGGGCGCCTGCTACTGAAACTTGAATTGTATTCCCTCGTTATCCAGGTGGGTGCCTGATACTGAAACTTGAATTGTATTATCTCATTATCCAGGTGGGCGCCTGATATCACAACAGCAAAACAAACAAAAGAACTTTCTGCCCCAATTTGGAACCTGGGCATATCTGCGGGGATTCAAATCTTGCTATCTAAAAGACTTCTAAGAATTTTAAAAAAAAACTAAGTCTCATTATTCAGGAGGGTCCTGAGAAATTTAAAACTAAATTCCATTATCCAGGAGGGTCCTGAAAACTGAAAATTAAATCCCGTTATCCAGGAGGGTCCTGAAAACTAAAAATTAAATCTCATTATCCAGGAGGGTCGTGAAAACTAAAGTTAAATCCCATTATCCAGGAGAGTCCTGAAAACTAAAAATTAAATCCCATTATCCAGGAGGGTCTTGAAAACTAAAATTAAATCCCATTATCCAGGAGGGTCCTGAAAATAAAAAATTAAATCCCATTATCCAGGAGGGTCCTGAAAACTAAAAATTAAATCCCTATCCAGGAGGGTCCTGAAAACTAAAATTAAATCTCATTATCCAGGAGGGTCCTGCAAACTAAAATTAAATCTACCTAAACCACGCTCTCCGTTTGGGGAATTCTCGAATAGCAATTTTGCTTCCTGAGCCCTGACTTTTATGTGTTGACAACTTTTATGCCTCTGTTTCAGACAAATAAAATCTTGTTAGTTTGAAAAACGTGATGGTTAGTTTGCGGCATTATTGCTAGGGTTTGCTTCTGTTGGGGAACATATTCAAGTTTTGGCTCGACTGAGGATCTGCTTCTGCTGACTGTCATATTTCACCCTGATTGGCTGCTTTGGACGAGGACAAAGTTGTTTGACCTTTGATTGGGATCGGATTGTGTTTTCTCTTACTGAATCTCTTACCCTTATCTACTACATTGCACTTTCATTCTTAACATTGTTGTGTTCTTGTATTCTCCAAAAACCCCAGAAATTGCCTTATTGCCTGACCTTTGGTAAACTACATATCGCTCATTCTAGATTATGTCCCTGGTGGTATGCTTGGCCGAGTTCCGCTTTGCGCAATTTAGAAGTAGGTAGTAAGCTTTGAAGTCCTTTCCTGCTTATTCAACATGGCTAATTTGCAAGAACTCATAAAGATAGACTCAATAAACAAAATGGAATGATTTTGTGACAAAAAGGAAACAAAGGAAAATTATGAACATAACGACTATGTGAAGGAAATTTGGAAAAGAAGGACTTATCTTAAGGAAGCAGCCAGCTCCCATGATCATGACATGCATTTTGGATTGATCAGCCTAATCCGTCGACCAATCATATTCAACTCATGGCATAAGTTCATACTTCGCAGACCAAACTCTCACTGATCCTATTCTTCTTGTTGGCTTATCTTTAACTCACCGTCGCCTTATGGTGCCCATGAGGGTTTTCACCAATAAGACTCTCTCATTTTAATTTTCCCTCATCTCACCATCGCCTTACAGTGCTCGTGGGGGTTTTCACCAATAGGACTCTCTCATTTTAACTTTCTTTGATCCACCCAGGAACAAGGTGTCGCCCCTGATGTAAATCATATCTCCATTTTGTTTGACCGAACATCCTCAAAGATTGATCAGAAGGTCTTTCTTTGGACCGTAATGTAGGCTTTTGGACAAGGTTAAAAGAAAGGGTGTCATGAAGGCTCAAAGTAATTTAAAATGAAATAGGGGTTAAGAGTACAACTTTTGGAATCAGATTTTTTACGAATCCAAACTTCTGCCCCAGTTCTTTTGGGTCTGGAAAAATTTTAATTTTTATTTTGATGAGACCGAGCCGTGAGGCTGCCTATGTATCCTTAAAAGGAATCAGGTCGAACTAGTTCAAGCACTAAGTTGTTTGTTTTTGCTCCCTTTTCTTCTCTTTTTTTTTTCTTCTTCTCTTTTTTTTTTGTTTTTTCCCCTCTTTTTTTCTTCTTTTTTTCTTATTTTTTTCTTTTTTCTTCTTCTTCTTTTTTTTCTATTTCTTTTTCCTTCTTCTTCTCTTTTTTCTCTTTCTTCTTCCTTATTTCTGTTACTGATTCCAAAAGAGGGATACGAACAAAAATAAGTAAGGCTCAAAAAGGGTAACGAAGGATGAAAGTGTTTGGATAGTTGAATAAAATACCTTCTTCATTTCAACTTTGAACATGCCAAGTACAAAATACAATTGAAAATGAGCAAGAAATCATACATAATACTTCTTAACGGCATCTGAATTGATAGCCATATCTACACATTTGCCTTCTATGTTTGTTAAATATAAAGTGCCATTTGGCAACACTCGTGTCACATCGAATGGTCCGTGCCAGTTCAGGGCAAATTTGCCTTTGGCTTCCGCTTGGTGAGGAAGGATACGTTTTAATACCATCTGACCGACTTCAAATTTTCGAGGGCGCACCTTCTTGTTGTATGCTCTGGCCATTCTTTTCTGATACAATTGACCATGACATACTGCGGCCAATCTTTTCTCATCAATCAGACTCAATTGCTCAAGTCGTGTCTTGACCCACTCATTATCATCAATTTCAACTTATGCGGCAATCCGAAGAGATGGAATCTCAACTTCTGTAGGTATAACTGCCTTAGCTCCGTATACCAGCAGGTAAGGAGTTGCACCCACTGAGGTGCGAACAGTAGTGCGATAACCCAGTAATGCAAAAGGCAACTTTTCATGCCATTGCCGAGAACCCTGAACCATCTTACGAAGTATCTTCTTTATGTTCTTGTTGGCAGCCTCAACAGCTCCATTCGCCTTGGGGCGATACGGAGTGGAGTTCCGATGCATAATCTTGAACCGTTGGCATACCTCTTTCATCAAATAACTGTTGAGATTAGCAGCATTGTCTGTGATGATCACCTTTGGAATTCCGAACCGGCAAATGATATTTGAATGAACAAAGTCCACCACCGCCTTCTTGGTTACGGACTTGAAAGTTACAGCTTCGACCAATTTGATAAAGTAATCAATGGCCACCAGAATAAACCTATGCCTGTTTGATGCTATCGGTTTGATAGGCCCAATAACATCCATGCCCCAAGCAACAAAGGGCCAGGATGCAGACATTGTGTGCAGTTCAGACGAGGAGAATGAATCAAATCACCGTGTACCTGGCACTGATGACACATGCGAACAAAACTGATACAATCCCGTTCTATGGTGAGCCGATAATAACCTGCCCGAAGTATCTTCTTTGCCAATACATGGCCATTCATATGTGGACCGCAAACTCCAGAATGTACTTCGGCCATGATAGTTGAAGCCTCTTTCGCATCTATGCACCTCAGCAATCCTAAATCCAGAGTCCTCTTGTACGAGATTCCTCCGTTCAGGAAAAATCCACTGGCCAGACGTCGGATGGTCCTTTTCTGGTCACCTGTAGCATGTGTTGGATATACTCCCGACCTGATGTATTCCTTGATATCATGGAACCAAGGTTTGCCATCGATTTCTTCTTCTACCACATTACAATAGGCATATTGGTCATGAACTTGGATATGTATGGGGTCTACATAAACCTTGTCTGGATGATGTAACATTGATGCCAAAGTGGCCAACGCATCAGCAATCTCATTATGAATCCTAGGAATATGTCAAAATTCGACTAACCTAAAGCGTTGACAAGGATCGTGTAAATACTATCGGTAAGGTATGAGCTTCAAATCTCGAGTTTCCCATTCTTCTTGAATCTGGTGGACCAGCAAATCTGAATCTCCCAGAACAAGTATTTCCTCGACTCCCATGTCTATAGCTAACCTCAAACCCAGGATACATGCCTCATACTCTGCTATGTTGTTGGTGCAATAGAATCGAAGCTGGGCTGTTACAGGGTAATGTTGCCCTGTTTTAGAGATAAGTACAACCCCTATTCCTACTCCTTTCATGTTAGCGGCTCCATCAAAGAAAAGTTTCCAACCGGGAACCTCATCAATAGACATGACCTCTTCTTCAGGAAAGTAAGTCTTCAACGGCTCGTATTCATTATCTATTGGATTTTCGGCCAAATGATCGGCCAAAGCTTGGGCTTTCATCGCGGTCTGAGTCACATAGATGATATCAAATTCCGTAAGTAAAATCTGCCATTTTGCAAGCCTTCCTGTGGGCATAGGCTTCTGAAAGATATATTTCAGAGGATTCATGCGAGAAATGAGATAAATGGTATGGGATGACAGGTAATGCTTGAACTTTTGTGCCACCCAAGTCAAGGCGCAACATGTCCTCTCAAGCAGAGTATAGTTAACCTCGTAAGGAGTGAACTTCTTACTAAGATAATAGATTGCCCGCTCCTTCTTTCCCGTAATGTCATGTTGACCCAACACGCAACCAAAAGAATTATCCAAGACCGTCAAATAAAGAACCAAAGGTCTTCCCGGTTCTGGTGGGACCAGCACATGTGGATTTGACAGATACCTTTTGATCTTATCAAACGCTTCTTGACACTCGTCAGTCCACTTGACTGCAGCATTCTTCTTCAACATTTTGAAGATGGGCTCACAAGTTGTCGTGAGCTGAGCAATAAACCTGCTGATGTAGTTTAACCTTCCGAGTAGGCTCATCACCTCTGTTTTGTTCCTTGGCGATGGCAGTTCTTGAATGGCTTTGATCTTTGACGGATTCAATTCAATACCACGTCTGCTGACCAGGAATCCCAGCAGTTTCCCAGACGGGACACCAAATGCACATTTTGCTGGGTTGAGCTTGAGATTGTACCTGCGGAGCCTTTGGAAAAACTTTCTCAAGTCGTTGACATGATCAGACTGCTTCTTTGACTTTATGATCACATCATCTACATAGACCTCAATCTCTTTATGTATCATGTCATGAAAGATGTTGGTCATTGCCCTCATGTAAGTTACCCCAGTATTCTTCAAACCAAATGGCATTATCCGATAACAGTACGCTCCCCATGACGTGATAAATGCTGTCTTTTCTGCATCTTCCTCATCCATCAAGATCTGATAATATCCCGCGTAACAGTCCACAAAAGAACCAATCTCATGCTTGGCACAACTATCAATCAGAATGTGAATGTTCGGCAATGGAAAATCATCCTTTGGGCTTGCTTTGTTGAGATCACGGTAATCCACACAGACCTTGGTCTTACCATCCTTCTTTGGTACCGGCACAACATTAGCTAACCAAGTGGGATATCGAGTGACCCGAATGACCTTTGCAGCAAGCTGCTTTGTGGTTTCTTCTTTGATCTTTACACTCATATCCATCTTAAAATTCTGCAACTTTTGCTTGACGGGGGAAAATGTTGGATCAGTTGGAAATTTATGGACTACTAGATCAGTGCTCAAACCCGGCATTTCGTCATACGACCAGGCGAAAACATCTTTGTATTCAAGCAATATTTTGATTATTTCCTCCTTCAATTGTGGTTCTAGATGCACACTTATCTTGGTTTCCCTAACATCATCCTGGTCCCCTAAGTTGATTGCTTCAGTTTCACTCAAATTAGGTTTCGGTTTTTCTTCAAATTGTTTTAGCTCTTTACTTATTTGCCCAAATGCTGCTTTTTCATCATATTCTATTTCTTCATCATATTCTACTTCTTGGATTGCTATTTCAAAATTAGATTGGCTTTTAAGACTCGGCTGAAAATTTTTCATGCATGTCATGTTACTGCAACCGCATAAAAAGAACTGTACAAAAGAACAAAATAAAACATTACTAAGAATAAAAGAGAATGGGAAATTGCATTTCATTGAAAACAAAAGGATAGCAGGGTTTGAACATTACAATAGGCAAAACAAAAAAAATCCGGATTACAACCCTGGAATAATCCTAGATAACAGGAAAGGAAATAAAGCAAACTACCAAAACTCCTTCCTAGTGGGGAGATGAGTAACTTCCCAATTGTTAAGCTTCACGTTTGGGCCCACAAACTGCACATCTGCTTTGCTAGAACCTTCACCGACCTCAACCATATTGATCTCTTCGAAAAGACTTTGGAATCTCTTGATTAACTCTTCATCAACATCGAACACAGGTTTCGGGTTTGAGGAGGTCGGAGGTTTTTCAGCTCCCGGTTTGACAAAAGACTTGGAGATGTGTGGGATGGGCTTGGGGAGAGACCATACTTTCTGTTTTGAATTTCTGAACCTACATATCTTCCTCTTTGGGCATGAATCCTAAACCAAATGTACCAAAATTTCCATTGGGATGTATCGGATGCACATTACCTTGCAGAGATGATCCCAGGCCCTTACCCGGTACAAAACCATTTTTCAACATTTCGACCGCAACCATGACAGACGCAGAGGATAGCTTGGGACCTAGAATGCATTCTCCTTCGGTGATCTTCGCGACTGGCACTGTTTCAAAAGTTTGAAAGACCCAAGGTCCTTTATCATCATCATCTTCAATAAACGGAACAATCGTGTCATTTCCGACCGGCAGATCTTCCTCGCCGTGCACGACTATCTCTTGCCTATCCCATTCAAACTTCACCATTTGATGCAAAGAGGACGGGACTGCTTTAGCAGCATGTATCCAAGGCCTTCCCAGCAACAGGTTAGAGGAGACGGCTATATCTAGCACTTGGAATTCCCTGGTGAATTCAACTGGCCCTATTGACAATTCAAGCATTATGTCTCCAACAGAATCCTTGCCTCCTCCATCAAAGCCTCGAACACACACGCTGTTCAAGCGGATCCTTTCAATGCCAATTTTTAGTTTTTGTAGGGTAGACAACGGACAAATATTTGCACTAGAGCCGTTGTTAACCAAAACCCTCGAAACAACAGCATCTTTACACTTCACTGTAAGATATAGAGCTCGATTGTGTTTTGTACCCTCAATAGGAAGTTCATCATCTGAAAAAGTGATCCTATTTGCCTCGAAAATCTTACCAGCTATCCTTTCTAAATGGTTCACTGTGATCTTATCAGGAACATGCGCCTCATTCAAAATTTTCATTAGAACCCTGCGATGTTCTTCTGAGTGTATCAACAAAGATAAAAGAGAAATTTGAGCTGGTGTTTTCCTTAACTGTTCTACAGTGGAATAATCCTGTCCCTTCATCTTGTTCAAGAATTCTTTAGCCTCTTCCTCGGTAACCGGTTTCTTTACTGGTAATTGACTATCTCTGCATAGCCTGGCTTTCCTCAATTCCTCTGGAGTGAAACACCTCCCAAAATGAGTCAATTCTCCCGTCTCATTTACTTCTTCATCAACTTCTTTTCCTTTGTGGGTCACTATCACTTTCTTGTAATTCCACGGGACAGCCTTGGTATCAATCACCGGTAGCTGGGTTACAGGTTTAATGATGATAGGGGTGATGGGAGCCCCTTTCACAACCATGACAGGCTTACTGGGAATCTCTGGCACTACCACTTTCGAGCTTTCTAGATTTGTCTTGATATCTTTTGATACCCTTTTCACAACCAGTACTGGTGGCTTCATATTGGGTGGGCTTGACTTTTCTGTCGCCCCTTCAACTGCCACAGACTTTGCTTTGGTGGAGTTTGGCTCCTTAACCAAATTGTTTTTACTGGCCCGAATCATCATGATAGATTTATAAGCCTTCTTAGGCTCCCCGTCCTTGTAAACCACTTTGATCATATGTGTCTCAACATAGGCAGGCAGAGGATTTTGGTTAATGTTTGGAGTGTCTGGGCTTTGGACAATGATTTGGTTTGTATCAATGAGCTCTTGTATCGCCCTTTTCAAATGCCAACACTTTTCTATGTTGTGGCCTGGGGCATCAGAACAATAGGCACATCTCAAAGAATAATCGAGGTTCTTTAGAGGGGGATTTGGTATTTTGACTCAATTAGCCTTAAAACGTCCAATTGTCTTAGCCTTTGAAATAGACTGGCATAGGATTCTCCCAGCGGGGTAAAAGTTTGTTTTCGCTGTTGCTTCTCTTTCCTATACTCTGGTCTTGGTCTAAAATGTGCGCCACCAGGGTTTTGGTAAGGTTGTGGAGGGGGATAAGTATTTTGTGGAGCTGGGTAGGTGTTCTGTGGGGCAGGGACACACCATTGTTGGTAAGGAGGGGGTTGAACATATGACTGTGCATGGTGAAGACAATATTGAGATGATCTGGCTGAGTCTTGGGGGCTTGGCGAGGAAAAATAAGTTTGAGGAGTATTGTATGAAGCTTGAGTGTAAGTTTGAGGTCGAGGGAGTGGATGGGTGTATTGGCGAGGTGGACCCCTCTGACCCTGCCATGATCCAGAGACAAACATAGCTACATCTTCCTTTTTCTTTTTCCCTGGCAAACTTCCAGTACCACTTTGGATTGCCTGGGTGGTCGCTTTTATAGCTGAATAGCTCATGATTTTGCTCGACTTGAGCCCTTCTTCCACCATTTCTCACATTTTTACCACGTCATTGAAGGACTTACCAGTAGCTGAGATCAAATTCCCATACTAAGTGGGCTCTAAGGCCTGAAAAAATATTTAACCATCTCATCTTCTTCTATCAGAGGATTGACTCGTGCAGCTTGCTCCCTCCATCGGAAACCATATTCTCTGAAGCTTTCACTGGGTCTCTTTTCCACCTTGGTTAGAGATAGGCGGTCTGGAATAATGTCTATATTATATTGGAAATGTCGGGCGAAAGCCTAAGCCATATCATCCCAGGTGTACTACCTGTTACCGTCCTGACGGGTGTACCATTCCAAAGCTGCTCCACTTAAACTCTGGCTGAAATAGGCCACCAACAGTTCGTCTTTCCCTCCGGCACCTCTCATCTTACTACAATAACCCCTTAGGTGGGCAACAAGATCCCCGTGTCCATCATATAAGTCGAACTTGGGCATCTTGAATCCAGCAGGCAGTTGGACATCGAGAAACAGACACAAATCTTTATAAGCCACACTAATTTGATTCCCCAACCCTTGCATACTTCTCAATGATTGCTTGAGATTCTGCAACTTTCTAAACATCTCCTTCTGCTCTGTGCTCTTGGGTGGTCTGTCAGTCTCGACGTGAGGCTCAAGCTGGTGGTTGTAGGAGTAAGGATCTGGGATTTTAAAAGTGGGCTCGGTGTATGATAGTGGGTATCTGGGGCGGGAAATGCGGGTTCACTAGAGGATCGGTGGAGGGTAGCTTGTGAAGGAGGTAAAAAATAGGAGCAGCTGGCGGAGCAGGGTACGAGGTTGTTTTGGAAGGTGGAGCATGAAAAGCTTGAGCCGAAGTGCCAGGGTAATTGTGGTAGGGGGTAAAGCCAGGTGCATGTTGTGGGAAAAAATCGATGACATTGGCCATTTGGGATTGAGAGAGTGGTGGAATGGAAGCAGGATTTTCTGTGTAGTTGGTGGGGAATGAGCGCGGAGGGTGTCCTTTAATCCATGCTTGATACATCTCTGCCATTTGATGTTTCAACCTCCAAACCTCCTCTTGTAATTCTGATTCCGACTCAACAGTCTCTCTCGGCGGGTCTACAACTCCAGTGTCTATTTCTTTGTTAGCCATGATTGTTTGGCGCTTTGATCGGGTATAGTATGGATGACTTGCTAGGATGCCAACAAACTAACCACCTATTTGAAGAAACCTATAGCTCAAAAAGCAAACCGGTTAGATTGAACAAATAACAAATAGGTAATCGCACGTTAGGGTGTAATGCACCTAAGCAGTTAAATGTGCTCCTATATGCTTCACAATGGTTGCGTGTTTCATTCCGGCTTTACCTGCTTCTTTTCTCCTGCTTTCTAATTCTTGGTTTTATTTCTGCTCTATTTTTGCCCCTTTGCATTCATTTTTCTTTTTTTCTTTTTTTTTCGACGTTGCATAACTCCGGAGAAATAAATGTGAAAATATGGAAACAAATTCTGTAAGCTTTCAATTTCCATTAAATAAAAACATTTATTTTACAGACTCGATCTTTAGAGACAAACTACAACAGGCTTAAAACAGTTCTAGAAATAAGAAAAGAAAATACATATTGCAAAATTAAGAATACACTAAAGATTCAGGTCCCGGGGGCCGTGGGACATCGTTTGGTCTTGCCATGAGCCTTTATGCAAGATCCCCTTGGAGCTGCTCTAAGTCGCTCATTATATGGCAAACATATGTCATCACTGTGGCGAAGAAGGTAGTCCGAGTCAGGTCTTAACAGGCCTGGCACTTCGCAACAACATACTCGGCAATTGCCCTGACCCTCTCTCGAATAATTCCTTTCTTTTGCAGCAAACGCCCTATTTGCTGATCCCAGGCTTTTAGTACTTGAAGGTCACGATGGTTCTGATTCTGTATTTGTCACAAATCCTGTTCCATCTGGGCCATTAAATCATAGCAGTGCTCTCGGTCTGCTTTAAAGTTCCGAGTTTGTTTTTCTGCTTCATTTTCCAGACTTGTTATCTTTCTTTTCAACTCAGCAATTGTTCCCTCATATCTCTTTTTTATTTGTCGGACGAACTGTGCACGCCCTTCAACATTTTCTGCCAATTGTTTTCTGAGTCTTTCCTGCTCTGCCTCAGATTTTTCCAGACCATCTTGGCACTCTATTACCTTCTTCCTTAAGCTACTGATGAGCTTTCTGTTCGCTGGACTTCTTTCTTGATTTCTGGCAGCCAGTTTTATCTGTTGTATTTGAGCCTTGAGGGCTTCATTTTCCTGGGTCAAATCTTTCTTTTCTCCCTCGTCTGCTGTAGCTTACACTTCTTTCTCAAACTGAAGATCTCGGACTTGTTTTTCTGATTTGCTTATGGTGGCCCTACACTCGCTTTCTTTGGCTAACCAGTCCCATTGGGCTTGGGATTCTTCAATAAATGCTTGGAGGTGGGGCCTTTTGGCTGGTCGTTTGGGCTCGGTTTCTTTCTTATACCATGCAAGATAACCAGGGGAGACTTCGCCCCGAGACAGGTCTCGAACACAGGTATTTACTGGCAAGTACTGACATTCGCTCCAGACATGACAAACTGTCTTTTCCGGGAACTGTCCTTCGGCACAGATTTCAATGGCGTGACAGCTAAGATCCTCATCCTTGGGTACTGTTTGGCATCTTCCCAGCTGTCTTAGGACCCGGCATGGTGCATAGGATTGGATACTCCTGAGGTCCATTAGGAGAAAATAAGGCCCGGTAGCCATGACAGAACGAAAACGGGATATCCATCCGACGATCCCTTCGGGCATGCTGACATTTCCAACCCTGGCCTAGAATTCGCCTATGTAGCTTCTTTCTGCC
Source organism: Nicotiana obtusifolia (assembly GCA_002018475.1). Lineage (NCBI taxonomy): Eukaryota > Viridiplantae > Streptophyta > Magnoliopsida > Solanales > Solanaceae > Nicotiana > Nicotiana obtusifolia. The sequence continues at coordinate 10,031 of MCJB01048324.1, read as the reverse complement.
GGTGCGTATCTTATGTACTGGGGACGCTGACATAAGTGCTCAATTATCCATATTTGTAACAACAAGTTGCACCCTTCGAAAAAATTCTCTCCAGCCCTACAAGCCGTGAGGGCTCGGAACATCTCAAATATAATCATAGGAGCAAGGACACTCTTGGCCTGAGTGAGCAATGTGCTAACAACTCCGGCTATCCGAATGTCAATGTGTCCGTCCTTTCTGGGGAATACTATGAGACCCAGAAACGCCACCATGAAAGCAAAACACATGTGTTCCTCCCATTTTGATCGGTTCTCTCTACTACAGGTTTTGCTTTCTGGGTTATTAAAACCCCCTACGTGACCATACCTTTGATAAACAAACTGCAGGGTAGCAAAGCCGTTCGCCAAATCTGGGTTTTGTACCCCCCGACTTATTTTCATCATATCTAGAAATTT
>MCJB01048323.1:39222-64412 GCA_002018475.1 Nicotiana obtusifolia | reverse complement strand
GCTTGGTATTGGACAAAAAAGTATCACAATTTTTTGTGATAGTCAAAGTGCTATTCAATTAGCGAAAAACCAAGTTTATCATGCAAGGACGAAGCACATTGATGTTCGGTATCATTTCGTACGAGAAATCATCGAAGAAGGTGGAGTCACGGTTAAGAAAATTCATACTACAGAGAATCCTGCTGATATGCTGACAAAAGTAGTGACTGCGATCAAATTTCAACATTGTTTGGATTTGATCAACATTGTTGAACATTGAAGATCGAAGATGAAGACACAACCAAAATTTGTTATTGAAAGAAAATTGAAGATGTGGAATTTTGCCAAGGTGGAGATTTGTTGGTTTTGACAAAGTCCCACATCGGTGGGCTTTGGAAAAATAGTTGGGTTTTTTTCCTATAAAAGGAGGCCTAATGTTTAGGATTTATACACACCTCTCATTTGCCTTCATATCTTCTTAAGGCATTTGTATCTTCTCTCTTTAGTATTATTTCACTTGTATTTTTGGAGTGGAATAAAATATTGGTTGTGTCCGAGGAAGTAGGCAAAATTGGCCGAACCTCGTAAATTCTGGTGTTCCTTTTATTGTTGCTTTATTGTCTATTTATTATTTGGTGGCTGTCATAATTTTTGGTATAGTAGTTGTGACTTATTCACACTATATACATTTGGCTTCCGTAACACTAACAATACTCCACGATGCGTTTTTGGTACGTCTCGCCCCGAGGCTCGTCGAGAAAATGCTTTTTAAAACTGATATATACGAATTAAATTTGTCACATAAAACTCTGGCTGATTTTTTGACAATCTTAATGATCTAAAATTTATACTAAAGAGATCAGAATCACTGAAATCCAAATTATCTTAAACTCATTTGAGACTCCATTACCCCTACAGTGATTTAGCTTCATATTGTATATTACACAATCTATTCAAATCCACACATATTTTGGACAATTGAAACTCTGCCATATACTCAACAAGTTCCACATGACAGAAGATGGTGATAAAAAACACACTTTGTTTTTACCAACTCTCTTATCAAGTTAGTTTAGAGAAGAAAAAGATGGGGCTCCAAGCTGCAAGCATGTATCAACAAAAATTCTAATATTTCCCCCTTGAACATTTTACTTTATCTTGTACAAAAATTTCCTACCAACTAATGACACGTGAAAATTGGATCTGATGAGGTATTCGCACCACGAATAACTAAGTAAATTTCACCCTTAGCTTTGTGCTGGACTAAATTGCTCCGACACGGCAGTTTAGGTGTCACATTCGTGTCGACACACACTAATATAGATATGAGATCCGTATTGAATTTGATCAAACAATTTTGGATACTTTGATCACGACGGACGGAAAAATTAGAGACGAGATACAATTTGATTCCCGAATCAAAACTAAAACTAGAGTAAATTTGAAGAAAATAACATACCTTATCCGGGAAATCAATCATTTACTCATCTACAAGAATAATGCATTAGTTCTTGTATTTCGTTTTGACGCAGATTATATAAACTTTTTTCAAGAATATACCTTGATATCATTACATCAATCTCGCCATTTACTTTATTTTCAGAGTGCAATTATTCCATTAATGTTTGAAAAAAGAAAGGTCAGAAACTTATCCAGTCAAGCAACTGAAGAATTTTCTTGTTAGAAGAGGCTAACCTAGATATGAAGAACTGATACAGGAAACAGAATGGGTCAGATACAGTATTTGAAAAAATTATAGCTTTTTATCCTTTCTCCTCATGTAGAAATAACTCATGTTATAATGAAGATTCAGAATATTTTGACATAAGATTGCTTTGTGAAACTTATGTATAGATGATTTCAGAGTTGCCAATTATTTCATTGTGAGCACAGCTTGAGAATATTGCAATATTTTCTGGAGTGCAACATCAAGATAAAGATTGTTTTCTCCGTTCATTATGAAGCCATTGTTTGCTGCTCGGCCAAGACTTTCCTTGGAACTCATTTTTGTGGGAATTGTTAAGAAAATATTTTTTCGTAAAGTATGAGGTAAAAGCTGCTTATGACTTTACATTTTTGGAAATGTTAATCTATTTTCGAGTTTTTCAGTTTCCTTGTTCATCAATGACATGATTTCTTGGTGTTGGACCTTGTTTATCATGTTGCTTTGTTTGACTATCCTTTTCAAAGATAATGTGGGATTTCTTCAGGTAGTATAAACTATATCAGTGCACGGGCACCACCTATTGAGTAATAATAATAAAAAGAGTTACCAAAGTTTGGTTTCCAATTTCCAAGCACCACTACATTTTCAGAAACATGTTTTATACTACTCCCTTTGTTAAAAAAAGAAGAAGACATATCTTAATATTTTTTTTAACGAGAAGCTTTTATAGTCATATAAATATTATGATATAGTTAAATCATAAATTTATAATCACAAAAATATTATAAAATATTTAAGACTACATATATCAAAAGTCTTTCTATTTTTATTAAAAATTGTGCCAAGTCAAATTACGACAAACAAAATAAAATAAAGGGAGTATATAATATACCAATGGATATACTGTGTCTACGAGGAAGGGAGAGGTGTATATTTGAGTGTTATAATAATATGGCCAACTGTATTTCTCATGAAATACAGTACTTCCTCTAAGGTGTTAATTTGATACAGACCTCAGCTATGGTGGGACAAATGAAAGAAAAACCCTAATAAAAAAGAGAAGAAAGAAAAGAAATACAGAGGATTCGGGAGAAAATACGAGCTGGTCAAACAATAATTGACCAAAAACTGATTTATTTCCCATCTAATGTCCTTTTATATTTACATGTATAAAAAATAAAAAAAATACATGTAGAAACATATAATATAAGTAAATGTATAAGTGGGCCGATTCACTAGTGGGCTAGCTGCTTTACTTTATTGGATTGGACTTGAATGACATACTGGTTAACACCCCCTCCCCCCTCAAGCTTGAGGGTGATATCACACCAAGCTTGGACAAAATATCATGATGAGACTGCCTAGTGAGTGCTTTGGTCATAATATCAGCTAATTGATTCGAGGAGGAAATGTAATGAAGAGAATGCAAACCAGAAGACAGACATTGTCGGACATAGTGGCAATCAATCTCAATATGCTTCGTACGCTCGTGGAAAACTAGATTCTTAGCCATGTGTAGAGCAACCTATGAGTCATAAAAAACAGATATTGGAATGGTGATAAGTAAACCAAGATCACCCAAAAGTCTAACCAGCCAAGAAATTTCAGCAGCCACTTTTCGAAGAGCTCGATATTCAGCTTCAGCAGAGGATGAAGAAATGGTAGGTTGCTTCTTACTTTTCCAAGAAACAGGGTTGTCATCAAGAGTAATATAATACCCACTAACAGATTTGCGAGACACCACACAAAAAGTCCAATCAGAATCATAGTATGCTAGAAGTGAAAAATCTAAAGAACTAGAGGAGAACACCTTGAGCAGGATCATTCATGAGATATCGAAGTACATGCAAAGCATCCATCATATGAGGAACTTGAGGTTTTTGTAGAAATTGACTCAAGTGCTGTACTAAAAAGGATATATCAGGTCTGATGTTCTGCAAGAAATTCAGTTTCCAAACAGTCGTCTATATAAACTAGGATCAGAGAAAGGCTCCCCCATGTCCATAGTGAGCTTGACAGAAGAATCCAAAGAGGTCAAAACAGAAGAAAAGTGTTGATAATTGAACTTAGAGAGAAGATTAGATTTGAATTTGTATTGACTCATAATGTATCCTTGAGGACGAAGAGAGATCTCCAACCCCAGAAAATAATGCACTGAACCCAAATCTTCGATCTTAAAAGTGGTATTCAAATAAGACTTCAAGGATTGCATTTCAGATAAATCATTTCCAGCCAATAGGATATCATCAACATACACAGCCAATACAACTAGAGAATCAGAAGTAGATTTGGTGAATAAAGAGTAATCATTGAAACTTGAAATGTAGCCTTTGGATAGCAAAGCTTTAGACAGTTTGAAAAACCACTGTCTGGAAGCTTGCCTAAGGCCATATAGGAACTTCTTGAGTTTGCAAACCAAGGTAGAAGAAAAGGAAGAACCAGAGATATCAAGACCAGGGGCACCTTCATGTAGACCTCTTCATGGAGATCACCATGCAGAAATGCATTATTAACATCAAGCTGAAAAACAGTCTTGTTCTTACAGCTATAGTTAGTAAGCATTTGACAGTAGTGAGCTTAACAACAGGTGAAAAAGTCTCAGTAAAGTCAATACCCTTCTGTTGAGAATCACACCTTATAACTAGTCTTGCTTTATACCTTTCAATAGACTCATCGGCCTTCTTCTTAATTTTATACATCCATTTACAAGAAATAGCCTTTTTGTAAGGAGGAAGGGGAACTATCTACCATGTATGATTTGCCTCAAATGCTTGAAATTCCTTTAGCATTGCCTCTTGTCATGCAGGATTGGAAACAGCCTGCTGGTAGAACTAAGGCTCATGCATGTGTAAATCAACAGAAGATACCTTGGTGAGTGGTGTAAGTGTAGGTGAGAGTACAGATGAACAGACATAGTCTTTAAGGTGAACAGGTTGTTGAACTGGTCTGGAAGATCTCCTTAGAGGAATAAAGGGAGGAGTAGGTGAAGGATCAGATGAGGAGGAAGATGAAGAAGAGGAAGGATCGGGTAGAGACACTAGAGAATGATGAAATGAAGAAAAAGGAGATGTACAAGAACTAGGAGCTGGACTGGAAGAAGGGTTGGCCGAAGGAGAAGGTACATTGCCATGAGAATGAGAAACAGAAGTAGGCAAAATATCTTCAGAATCAGGAATGGGCAGAGGAAATAGAACAAGAGAAGAAATAGACTTGTAAAGAAACACATGTTCATGGAAAAAAACATCCCTAGAAAAGAAAATGGACTGATTGGAAATGTTAAGGAGCTTATAACTCTTTTTTCCCCATAGGGATATCCCAAAAAAAAAAAAGAGGGTATGGCCCTAGACTGAAACTTATCTCTCCTTAGTTTAGAAGAGGTAAAAAAACATAGGCACCCAAAGGACCTGAGGTGTTCATAGGATGGAGGGATCCCATGTAATTTTTCATAGGGTGAAAGGTTCTTAATGACAGAGGAAGGCATTTTATTAATGAGGTAAGTGGCATTCAGGACACGATCACCCCAATATTTGACAGGAAGATTAGATTGGAAAAGAAGAGCTCTGGACACCTCAAGTAGATGTTTATGTTTTCTTTCTACAATCCATTCTGTTGAGGAGTATGCAGAATGGTAATTTGGTGTAAAATCACTTCACTACTAAAGAAAAGAGTTTCTTCAGAACTGCCCCCAAGTTCAAGAGCATTGTTTGACCTAAAAGTTTGAATAGAGGATTTAAAACGCACTTTTACCATGGCTGTAAAAGCCTTAATGATGGAAAGTGCATTACTCTTACAAGAAAGAAGATGATTCCAAGTAGCCCTTGTATAATCATCTACTATGGTCAAGAAATATCTGAACCTATTGTAAGTTTTAATGTTATAAAGACCCTAAATATCAATATGGAAATGGGACAGTAGAATGTATAACACTTTCAGGAAAAGGCACTCTTTGTTGTCTAGCCATTGGACAAATAGAACACAAGAAAGATTGTTTAGGTGATATTTTGTCAGATAAGTATATAATGGACTTCATTTCATGGAAGGGCATATGTCCCAATCTTTGATGCCAAAACAAATTCACTTTATTAGAGGAAGATGTGTGATTACAAGAGACAACATCAACAGCATGATCTACTACATGACTAGTGTTAATAAAAGGAATAGAAATAGGTAAACTAACAGATGAAAGGGAAACAAACATGAAAGTGGATGTAGCAGGAAAAATATCAGCATCTGGATATAGGTAGTACATATATCCATTTGGCAAGGTGACAAAGAATGGTTTAACCAAAGGTTTTACATTAAAAAGTAAGTATTTATGAGTCATATGGTTAGTTGCACCTGTATCTAATATCCACAGATTTACATTTAACTTTGATAAAGCACATACATGAGATTCCATAGAACTTACAGCATAACTACTAAATAAACCTGCAAAATGTGCAAATACAGTGTTGTCCACAGTAGAGTCATCATGAGCTGACCCAGAAGGTAGTTGAGCCTGTTGAAATAGAGCTAGGAGATGTTGGTACTGCTCTTTAGTAAAACCATGAGCTGATGACTCAGAGAACTGTGTGGTTGCATGTAGAGGTGTAGAGGAAGTGAAATAAGGTTCAGTCTGAACACATGAAGCAGACTTCTTGTTCTTTGTGAACTTGAAATCTGGAGGAAATCCATGAAGCTTGTAACATTTGTTTACAATGTGTCCAGGTTTCTTGCAATACTTGCAAGAAACATCTGTGTTAGACTTCCTGGATTCAAAATTCACCTTTTGACTGAAGGTCCTGTTCCTATTTGATGAGCCAGGAAAGACTAGGAAGGAAGTTGTATTTATAGAAAAACTTGGGGACAGAAGAATGAGCTTCCCTTTGACTTTCATCATGTTGAAGAAGTGAATAATCCTTGCTCATTGGTGGAAGAGGGGTCATCATCATAATAGCACTCTTTACAGTTGAATAGGAGTCATTTAAACCATTTAGAAATTGGAATAATTGTTGATCTTCTATGAATTTGGGCAAGGCACTACAAGAGCATACATGTCCTACATATGAGGAATGCAGCTCATCCCAGAGGGTTCTCATCTTTGTCAAATAAGATGCTATGTCAGAAGACCCCTGAGTAGTAGAGTGAATTTCCCTTTGAAGTTGGATATATTTAGACCGATTTGACTGCCCAAACCTATTATTGATGTCTTTCCAGAATTCCTTGGAGTCCTAAAACACATCACACTAGTAGCAACCTCTCTAGATACTGAATTTGTTATCCACTCCTTGACCATGTCATTACATTTTTCCAATACGCATAGTAAGGGGAATCTGATGTAAGCTGGGAGACTCCACCATCTACTAGTCCTAATTTATTCTTTGCAGAAAGGGAAGTGATCATACTACTTCTCCAAAGGACAAATGTAGCCCCGTTGAATGGAACAAACACCAAATAACTACCAGGATTATCAAAGGGGTGAATATATAAAGGTAAGATGGATCTAGTGAAAAGGGAACAAAACCATCAGGAGTCGAAGACACACCATCATTATTCAGTATGCTACTCATTCTCACACCCAATCAGAACGAATTCACAATACAAAAGATAAAAGTCGGCTAATAACAACAGAGGTAAAACAGAGATACAATCAACAGAAAATCAACATATGCAAATAGAGGAGAATATACCAGCCTTTTTCTGGAAAACCCGAAGAAGTAAGGTATCGTCTAATCGCAAACCCTAGACTTGATTTTCGCTCCCAAATGTAATGGTATCTGTGTGAAAACCAAAATTTCAGAGAAGATATACATCAGCCAAGGATCGAAGTCAAAAAGCCCCAAATTTCTCTGGTGAAAAACGCACGGCACTGTTTCGACTACCTTTGACTTCAACCAAACCAAAACGAGAAAAACTTCTGGCAAGGGTACAATCGGAAGAGAGCTCATGATGAGAGGAATCTAGATCCCTGCTCTGATACCATGTTAATTTGGTACAGACCTCAGCTATGATGGGACAAACGAAAGAGAAACCCAAATACAAAGGAGAAGAAAGAAGAGAGATACAGAGGATTCGAGAGAAAATATGAGCTGGTCAAACAATAATTGACCAAAAACTGATTTATTTCTGATCTAATGTCCTTTTATATATACAGGTATAAAAAATAAAAAAAATACATGTAGAAACATATAATACAAGTAAATGTATAAGTGGGCCGGTTCACTATTGGGCCAGCTGCTTTCCTTTATTAGATTGGGCTTGAATGACATACTGGTTAACATAAGGACAAGTGGTGGAGGCAACTCACAAATTACGGGTTCATCCGAATTCAATTTCTTTAGGCCTTTTTTGATGTGGAATATTGATTTATATAAAAAACTCATTAAAATTGTAATAGATATTAGATGTGAAATTATAATTTTAAAGTACAATGAATTCAGTGTTAAGAATTTTAAAGATCAAAACCATCAAATTTAAATTTTGAATCTGACAATGATAGGAAGATCTTTTATAGAGTTTGTCGATGACAACCTATTCTTGGGAATCACATTGGGCCGATACATAATTTAAATCTAATTAAAATTTTTTAAGGATGGTCTTGAATTTTTTATTCCTGCTTGTCCCATGGGTAGAGCTTCAAGTTTAACAAGCGTTTCCCCCTCGCTTGCCACATGGATAACACTTTTAACTTTGACCAAGTTCTGCCCATGAGTGCAAGGTCAAAAGTTAAAGACCATCCCATAAAGTATCGTACTTATGTAATTTTTTATTTTTCTAAACTGCTATTTATATTTTGATCTCGTTAAGAAAATTTTTACGAAATAGTCCGTCAAAATTTTAAAACACGGTTGCCAGAATTTTGAAGCACTAGAAATTATGACGATCACCAGAATTTCAGCTACAATGCTGAATTATACTGGTGATTCATAAAATTTTGTGGCAAGATCCTGACGATCACCATCACTGCTGCGTGCTTTAAAATCCATCATTGTGCTTTTTAACATTCTAGTGATTGAGAAAATCCTGCTGAGCGAACTTTAAAATTTTGGCATGAATTTTTTTTTTAACTTCTGTTACTGGGATAAAAAAAAAATCAATAGTGGCACTGAAATATCTTATTTCTATTATTCTTCCAAATTTAATGAGTGCGATCTTTAAAATTCTTAACATCAAACTCATTATACTTGTTAAATATAGGGTTCAAGACTTCAAATTTAAGTTTGTTTGGATTTTAATAGAGTTTACATATATCTAATAGATTTTAATCGAGTTTACATATATCTAAATAGATAGATATATTATATTTACTCCATATTGAAAATACTTTATTTGAATGAATCTGTGTCGAAAACACTAACATAAGTCTGAAGTATATTTCTACCCAACATTGCTTAACATAAAAAGCTTGTGACTCTGTGTAACTGTTATTCTAGTTTATGAAGCCTATAATGAATTACTGAAAACACTGACTATCTGAAAATACTGAAGACTGTAGGGTAATGATAATGCTCCAGAGGAATTGGGGATCACCAAATAGCTGGTACGAGAATCCCAGCGCTCTGAATCATCAACCTGTAAATCATTACCTAAATCGTGAGATGCAGGTCCTAAGAAAAAGGGACGTCGGTACATTTGAATTGCACTGGTATGTAAAGCTAATGAAAGAAAGAATTATAAATGCTGAAACTGAAACTAAGCTCATAACTGAGAATTGATAATTGATAACTGAAATGATAACTATTGAAACTGAAATTGAAATGATAACTGATAACTGAAATGATAACTGATAACTGAACTGAACAAAGGAAGAAAGGATATGAATACTCCCTCTTCTGAATGATGAACAACCTGTTTATCTGAATAAACTACGGCCTCGGGCCCAATAAATATGTGCACAAGCTACGGCCTCAAGCCCAAGTATACGTATACATAACTACAGCATCAGGACCAAATATGCATAAAGCATTTAAACTACGGCCTCAAGTCCAAATACATGTGTTCAACATTCAGGGATTTAAATTCAGGAACTGAGAATCATATTGCAATATGTGATGCTAAAATATTGAATTATATTGAGTTACATGATACTGGAATACTGAATAGGACTAGACTAAGACATGTATTGTTGAACTGATTATGAAAACTGAAACTTCAAATGTTTATGACATACCGAGTAATCTAGACTGAGACTCATGGCCATCAAACCCAAGTCTGTATTGGTTATGCACTGAGCTCACAACATTCAGAATGAAAGTCATGAATGAGTTATGAAGCTAGATAATAGAAGTTCTGTAATTATTAGCAATAATACTCATGTTTTGGCCACTTAGGCATGTTCTCAAACACTTAGTGGGCATAAAGCTTCATAGTGCTTATTAATAGTGTTTCTACATCCAACAACCCATTCTCTTGCTCATAGATAAATTGTAAAATCTCAATTTGCTATAATCAATACCATTCTTCATCACCCATAATATAAAATACACCCTTAATAAATAATCAACAATCAAAAACCCAAACCTATAATTGTTCATGCTTTTCTATCAAAATCATCAACCCATATCTCATGAACTTGTAGTCTACAATTATTAATCCAATGCTATAATTAATTAGATCTTGAATTCGAGTTCTAGGGTTTCTTTTCTCAACACTGATGTCCCAATCGAATATTTAATAATTTGAAGGGTTTATCCATGTCAATAAGGTGTTGGGGAATTGAAATTGATATAGAATCACCATTAGAACTTACTTTAGGTGAGGAGGGGCCTTGGAGGAGTTAGATTTGAGAGCTTCCCTTTTTAGAGAAAGTTTTTATATTTTGGGGTGTGGGGGACGAAGTAGGGCTTTAAAAATGATCCCCCGGGTGCGTTCCCACGCACCTGAAGGCCCAACCGCGCACCTGGGCGCGCATACTGCGCATTATCCAGTAAAACACACATAACTTTTCGCTCAGAAATCCGTTTGGGCTTCATAATATATCGTTGGAAAGCTATTATAAAGGGCTACAATATTCATATTTTTCGTTTTCTTGAATTCGCACTGATATTTACGAAATCCTTCTAGAAGATAGACCTTCCATAAACTTAGTCGATTTTATCGAATCTTATATACCCCACTCTCCATCTTGATTCCAAAACAACTCTTTTCACCCATACTCATCCGGATAGGACTTAATATGTCTAAAATTCCATCTTAATACTCATATAACATATCCACACCTAGTCCGAATTTACAGAGTGTTATAGGAATTATCTCTGACCCCCTCTGAAAAGCTTCTGACGGTTGATTAGACGCACGTCTCTCCGTATTTAATTCCCTGAACATGCATCATCCCATGATTAAGCATAATGTTTGCCGGCTATCAAGGTAATTATGGTCACAAATTTAGCCGCCTAAACCATTACTTATACGCATCAATCTCCTTCATTCACACCCCATAATTCTCCAAACTCTCGCAAGCTCTCTTCGTTCAGTTTGTATTCTGTTATTCAACCTTTCTTTAACTCTCCTCAAATGAGAAAAGCTTTTCTTTCTACTATAACACATAATGACTTCTTCTTCTTCAAAAAATATCAGTTCCTCAAAGAACAAAAATAAAGCCGATGAAGTTGTTCCTCCTACAATGAGTACCATCATCCGTAGAAGTCTTGTCACAACTAAAGACTTTAAAGAGAATTTTCCCTCTATTAGCCCTCGTACGTGGGCTGTTGGTAGATACCCTTCTTCCATCTGTACTTCCAATAGTTCTGCTCCGAAGGAAGATTGTTGCTGTCAAGATCTGGACATTATTGCTTCTGATCTAATAGTGCGAGTAACCCTACCCAAAGGGGGTTTTACATACTTTTACATGTATCCCTTTACTTTGGGAGTGTTTTCTTTGAGTGGAGAACTTGACTCCATTATTGCGGAGTTCTGTTTCCACTACCAGGTGTGTTTGGCACAAGTAAGTCCTTCGTGTGGAGGACGATTGCTTGTCTTCGGCGCTTGTGCCAAGAGATGGGAGATGAGCTATCCTTAGCTCGTGATGAACCTCTATTCCCTCAAAATATTTTGCGGGGGAATGATAAATTTTAGTAAATGCGGCTATCATGCTCTTCTATCTAGCATGGATGATGATAACGACCATGGGTGGATGGAACGATTTGTTGCAGTTGCCACCAATGATATCATCCCCGCAATGGCTTCATCCTTTACGGGATCATGGGACTGCACTCGTAAGCTCTTTGTTTAATATTTCTTTTCATTAGAAATTTTCTCATATCCTTATTGATCCTCCTTCCTTCGCCTGTTTCAGCAACTCGACGGGTTCCACCTAGGGTTGAAGGCTTGGACTAGTGGGTCCAGAAAATTTTGGACGTCACTACGTCCGACACTCGCACGGGGAAAGAACTAGCCCTTAAATACAGGTGGAAGACCAAAACTCGTGGTAACTTAAACTCATCTCGTCCTTGCTTTTGGTGTGAGGAGATTAATTAATTTTTCCCTTTTTACTGAATTCAGGTCTAACCCCAGGCTCGATTTTCATCCCCGAGGGGATGTTTTGGTTGATCTTGCTGATGTGGCGAGGCTACTTCAAGAGGCGCTTACTTGAACATGTGTCTCTAGGCATGCTTCGGGTATAAGTATTTCTTCACGGAGTCCTCGGCCAGAGAACAAGCAACCAAAAAGAAAATGTTCCTCCGCGGCCGGGGGAAAGAGAAAGAGGGAAAAGAATACCGCTCCCGAGTCACTCTGGAAGTCGTGGTGTCGAGCCCTCTGCCCGGGTCTGCCATAGATACTGTGATGATTGACGATGGTGGAGAAGCTAGTGATGAGGAAGCTTCTCTCCATAAAAAACGACGGTCCTTATCCACTAAATAGAATGCTCAACCTATTAAGGTAGTTACACCAACCGAGGACGATGTCTTAGCACTTTGGGGGCAGTTCAAGATGGTAGAAAATGCCAACTCCCATTGCCCGATCCTAATCGTGGCGCCCTGTATCGTGAGGCTGAGTACCGAGCCCCTGCCGTCTTCGGTTGATGAGCAACCAGCAACCATCACTGTTTTTGCCGCAGCTACTTTTCACCCTTCAACACTATTAGTTTCATCACCTTCTTCACCTGCTCTTCTACTAGCAACTGCTACATCATCTCCACTGACCGAATCTATCCGAGAAGAAGATGTTCCTCTTCCCTAGTCCTTAGTTCATGGGAATTTGTGGCAAAATTATGCTGCTCCCTCATAAGATCCATAAAAGAGGAGTAGTGTCACTCTCTCGGTCTCTACCAGATGCAATCTGCTATCCCGGTCGATAGAACTTGCTAACTATTTGAAGCTTTTGGCTTCAGAAAAAGATAGGGAAAAGACACAGGCTCTCTCGGGAGAGTGCCTATTGAACAATGCTATGCGTAACGCCACAACAGTATATATTTCATTTCCTTTGTCATTTCCCCTATCTTTGATTTAATATTATTTTTTGAGTTTGTCTTTCTTGTTCCGCAGGCCAATTTCCTTGATTCCGAGGGCCTCCAAAGGTTGATTTGGGAAAAGGAGGAGCTTATCTCCGAGCGGGATTAACTTTTGGCCGAGCGGGATCAAACTGTTGCTCGCCTCTCATAATTGGAAGCCAAAGCCGTTGAGGCTGTTGAGTTGGAGGCTCGTTTGCAGCAAAGTGAGCGAGAAGTAGAGACCCTTAGCTAAGAGATCGCCCCATTGAGGGTTCAATTTGAAGAGGCTAAGGCCAAATAGGCTGAAGTTCATATCGCTGTTCTTGTTGCATCCGATTGTGAGGCTGCCTCAGCTGAAAGGTTAAATAATTTGGAGGCGGCCTTGAACTCCAGAACTGAAGAGTTTGCTGCTACCGGGGTGAAATATGCCAGTTGGAGGAGAAGTATAAGAGTACCATCGAGCATAACAAACTTTTCAACTCTACTGTTCGTGATCTCAATGTTAGCCTCCGGTCTGTGTGGTCCGCGCGAGAGAATCTTTCTGCCGAGGTTGACTAACTTAAAGAAGAACTTCAATGTATAGCGGCTTCCCTCATTATTGAGAAAATGCATTCCATGTATAGTATGAGGAGAAAAACCTTGGAAGAGGCCAAAGCGGGTGTCATAGATTTTGACGCCGCAATTTCTAAGGCCCTTGAGTTGGAGTTAGCCGCAAAAAGAGATCTTCTGGCCAGGCTTGATGCTACTGACTCTTCTAATTCCGGTTCTAAGTTCTCGGAAACTGGAGAGGAACCAGAAGGTGATGATGTTGAGAGCCAAATTTGATGAAAACCAAGATATCGAATGTGCATCGGATCTACCCACTTTCTCTAGGGGCACAGACGCTTCTCTTCCTCCGGGTTCCAAATATGCAACAGTTTAGCTTTTTATTTCTTTCCCTAACTTTTGTACCTGTGCCATTCTGGCACTTCTATTATGAATAAAAACATCTTTTGCTCAAATATTGTAAGAGTCTTTCCATGTTCCTTCTTGTTTAAGTGTTTTACGCAAGTTTGCCTTTTGCATCTATTTTTGTTTAAGTATTTGCGCAAATTTGCGTGTCTTTTTGTGCAGGACTTGCGGTGTATTTTTCCCTGAAGGCATTTGGATTCTGGGCATAAGTTTTTTCGAAATCAACCCTTTAACGTGAGGGTTTTAATAAGAGAGGGCCCTCTTATGTTTACGGCGCTCTTGAAGAGGACGTTTCATGTTCATTACGATCCTAGCATTTGAAGTACTTGTTTAACTTTCAAATGGAAAAATTAATTCATCGTTCAGACAAGAAAAAAGATAGAAATAAAAGGACTTTATTTTATTCCTTCCATTTTCAAAAAGTACATAAGTATTCGTTGTGCTAAAGATAAATTGCCATTTCTCGTGGCTAACTTGTACAACTTGTTTCTACAAGGCTAGGCGCACTGTCCCCGGTCCCGATGATAGAACTATGTTTTCGATTTTCGTGTTCCGGTCGACGTGGCAATCATGATTGTTTTATCCTCATATTATTCCCCCCAGTGTTCGAATTCAAAGAATGCGAATTGGAGCTCTGGAAGTTTAACATCTTCAATGATTCCACCAATAAATTGTTAGACACTCTTCATTTCAGTAACAAACTTCACTTCCCCTTAAGAATTTATGTTATCGAGCCAAAGACTTTCTACCAATTCCCTAGTGGCTTGCACTTGTGAATTCTTGGGTAACCGTTGTTTGATAGCAAGCTTAACTTCCTAGTAGGAATTTTGCGATCGAGCGAAAGATTACCTAACCGCTCCGGAGTTGATCTTTGCTTGTGTGCCTTACTATTAAAGGTCTTATTGCTGCTATTGAGATCTTCTTCGTAGTATGCTTTCTGTTGTTGCCTCGTTAAAATCTTGCCAAAAAAACTCAATTAGGCAAAAACTAGACGAAGGAAAAAAGAGTGCAGCATATACTTTCAGTGTAGGTGATGTTTATCAGCAATAATATCTCTTGAGGTGAGCCACATTAAAGTTGCTTGGCAACATTTCTCTATCCTGATTCTCCAACTCGTATGATCCTTTCCCAGTAACAATTGAAACTCAGTAAGGGCCTTCCTATGTTAGACCTATCTTCCCTTTGTTGACATCTAGGTGTTTTGAGTTACTTTTCTTAGAACCAAGTCTCCCTCTTTGAAGTAATGGAGGTTGACCCTTCGATTGTACTATCTTTCTATTCTCTACTTTTGAGCTGCCATTCTTATATATGCCAAGTCCCTGCGCTTATCGAGTAGCTCCAAGTTGACTAACAGTGCTTCATTGTTTGTCTCTTCACTTTCCTGGAAATACTTCAAGGTAGGCTCCCATACTTCTATCGGGATTAAGGCTTCTGCTCCGTACACGAGGGAAAATGGAGTTTTTTCTGTGCTCGATTTGGCCGTTGTTCTGTACGCCCATAACATTTCAGGAAGCTCCTCAAGCCATTTACTTTAGCTGCTTCTAACCTCCTTTTGAGTTTTTATATAATCACTTTGTTCGTTGATTCCGTTTGACCATTTGCGGTCGGATGATAGGGCGAAGATGTGATTCTTTGATTTTTAATTTCTCAAGGAACTTTGTGATATTTGCGCCTTTAAACTGTGGACCGTTATCGCAGGCTATCTCTTTTGGTATTCCAAATCTACAAATTATGTTTTCCCACAAGAAATCCACCACCTCACGTTCGCCGATCTTCTGATAAGGACATGCTTCAAACCACTTAGAAAAATAGTCAGTTAAAATTAAAAGAAATTTCACCTTACCAGGGGCCGGCGACAATGGTCCGAGGATATCCATTCCCCACTTCATGAACGGCTATGAAGACAGAATTGAGTGTAATGGTTTTGCTGGTCGATGTACCAGTGGTACGTAGTGTTGACACTTATCGACATTTTTGTATTAAAGCTTTGGCTTCTTGTTCCATTCGGGGCCAATAGTATCCTGCCTTTTACCAGTTTTAGTACTAAAGAGTCCGCGCCTGAATGATTTCGACATATCCCTTTGTGAACTTCTCGCATAACATAATTAGCTTCGGAGGCTCCTACGCATCAGGCCAGCGAGCCTTGGAAAGATTTTCAGTACATTTGGCTTCTTTTGGAGTCTTCGGGCAACTTCCCGTGTTCGAGATAATAAATAATCTCATTCCTCCAGTCCTAGAAAAAATTAGTTTCATTCACCTCATAGTGGTTATCTGCGTCCAGAACCAAGTGCATGAACTATACTACCATCCAGAATCGGATCCCTTCATTTCTGTTGATGAACCGAGGTTGGCTAATGCATTCGATTCTGGATTTTCTTTCCTTGGGATATGTGTAATTGACCACTCCCGAAATCGAGCAAGTAAATCCTGAACCTTTACTACATATTGTTGCATGCGCTCTTCTTTAGTTTCGAAGATCTCGTAGACCTGATTTACCACTAGCCGAGAGTCGCATTTGACTTCTATGACCTCAGAATCTAGTTCCCGGGCCAATTTGAGTCCTGCAACTAAAGCTTCATACTCTGCTTTGTTTTTAGTCAAAAGGACTGTTCTTATGGCCTGCCTTAGGGTTTCTCCTAAAGGGGGGTTAATACTATGGAAAACCCGAAGCCCTTTACGTTGGAAGATCCTTTCGTAAATAAGGTCCAAACTTCTTATGTCGATTCTGACACCATTACTGCTTCTCTGGTTGCCAGAGGCAACAATCTCGGACTGAAATCGGCTATGAAGTCGGCCAAAACTTGCGACTTAATCGCAGTCCTAGGTTTATATTCTATGTCGAATACGCTCATTTCGACGGCCCACTTGGCCAATCTACCCGAGAGTTTGGGTTTCTGAAGAATATTCTGCAGGGAAAAGGTAGTCACCACAACTATCGGGTGACATTGGAAGTAAGGCCTCAGCTTCCGAGCGGCGACTATAAGAGCTAAGGCCAGCTTTTCCAAATGCGGGTAGTGATTTTCTACCCCCGTTAAAATTCTACTAACGTGATAAATGGGAGATTGCGTACCTTCATCCTCATGGACTAAAACGGCGCTTACCGCTACCTCCGAGACTGCTAGGTAGATCAACATTGTTTCTCCTTCCTCTGGCTTTGATAGTAGCGGAGAGCTTGATAAGTATCTCTTCAAATCCCTCAAAGCTTGTTGGCATTCCAGGGTCCATTCGAAGTTGTTTTTCTTTTTGAGTAGTGTGAAGAAACAGTGGCATTCTCTGATGATCGTGAAATGAATCTGCTCAAAGCGGCCAATCTCCATATGAGCTTTGAACTTCTTTCACTCTTGATAGCTGGTCCGAAATGTCTTCGTTGGCTTTGATTTTGTCGAGATTTACCTCAATCCCTCTTTGTGATACAAAAAATCCTAGGAACTTGCCGGAGCTGACCTCGAACGCTTATTTCTCGGGGTTAAGCTTTATGTTATATTCCCTTAGGATGTCAAAATTTTCTTGCAAATGCTTAAGGTAATTACATGCGTTCAAAGACATAACAAGCATATCGTCTATATAAACTTCCATGGTTTTCCCTATCTGTTTTTCAAACATCTTGTTTATGAGCCGTTGATAAGTGGCTCCTGTGTTCTTTAGCCCAAAGGGCATCACATTAGCAATATGTGCCGAAATTCATTATGAACGATGTTTTTTTCTGATCCTCTGGGTTCATCTTAATTTGGTTGTACCCGGAGTAAGCATCAAGGAAACTCATTAACTCGTGCCCAGCCATTGCATCGATCATTTGATCGATGTTTGGTAGTGGGAATGAGTCCTTTTGGCATGCCTTATTTAAGTCTTTATAGTCTACGAACATACGAAATTTATTATTCTTCTTAGGAATTACTACTACATTAGCTAGCCAGTCTGGATACTTTTACCTCTAGGATCGACCCGATATCAAGTAGGCGAGTTACCTCTTCTTTGACAAATTTATTCCTGGGTAAGCCAAGCTTAACTTGTGTACGGCCACTTCCATGGGGATACCTATCATATCCGCATGAGACCATGCAAAATAATCGGCATTATATTTAGAAAATTCAATAAATCCAGACCTGAGCTTAGGGTGTAATCCGGTCCCTTAGTGGAACGTCCTCTTCAAGAACTTTTCAAACAATGCAACTTGATCGAGCTCTTACGCTGGGGACTTCGTTGCGTCCATCTCTTCTGGTACTTGGAAATATCTTGCCACCTGATAAGATTCAGACCTCCTTCCCCTTGGTTAACTTCACTTGATTCGGGAGCAGGCGCCGATTCCTGTAATTGCTATGTTGCACGCTCCTTCCCTTTGCTACTGGAAACCGAAATCACGTTCATCTCCCTTGCTGTCGGTTGGTCGCCTTTTATCTGTTTGATCCCTTTAGGAATTAGGAATTTCAGCAATTGATGATATGTTGATGGTACGACTCTCATCTCATGCAACCACTGTCTTCCCAGAATAATGTTATAGCCCATATCATCGTCCACAACGTCGAAAAGGGTTGTCTTAATCACCCGCTCGGCATTTGTGGGCAGTAGGATCTCTACTCGAGTTGTTACGCTTGCGAGATTGAACCTGGCGAGGAGTTTTGTTACGTTTTTGGTAAGTTTGGCTTGCTCCAATACCCTCCGTTATATGATATTGGCCTAACTTTCCGGATCCATCAGAACACCTTTGATTTTAAAATCTAATTCATTAAAAAAAATTACCAATGCGTCATTGTGCCATAGCAACAATCCATCTGCGTCTTCTTCCGTGAAAGTGATGTCGTCCTCAGCGATTTCCCTGAGCCTCTTGCCGTGGGTTACTGTTACCTTAGTCTTTTTTTATGCCGAAAAGGTAACTCTGTTAATCTCGTTCCCCCTGAAAATCATGTTGATCATCAGGCGTTGGAGAGTTTCTCCTATTTTTGACGGCTCCACGTTATCATGGTTGCGACCGTAATTTTTCTTGGCCCAGTCACTTAAGAATTCTCTGAGATGGCAATTTTTTAGTAATTTCGCCACCTCTTCACATAGATGATGGTATTCTCCAGTCTGGTAGCCATTCATCCCATGGTATTCGCACCATAAATTAGGATCCCTCTGGCTGGGATCGGATTTCATCGGACTAGGGAACCGTGCTTCTTTAATATTCCTAATAGACGATACTAACTCTATTACACTGATGTTGAAGTTGTATTCTGATAGTCTGGGATAGGAAGGATCCCGAGAGCCTGACAGTTCCTTGTCTTACAATGATCTTTTGTTCCGGCCACGATCAGTTCTTCTGTTCAGTAACTCTGTCGGGTCCTTTGGCCCGTTAGTGAGGCAAAAGCCGGCCCCTCGAAGACCGTCTATCTGTGCTGAAATCATCTTTTGATTTTTCTTTATTCTTCTCCCTACCTTTTTCCAATGCCGAGAAGCCAATTTGATCATCTTCAATCCTTATCTTGGACTCGTACCGGTTGTGAACATCTACCCAAGTCGTCGCTTGGAACTAAAGCAAGCTTTCCTTTTATTTTCGGGAAGCATAAGAACTTCTCGGATTCAGGCCCTTGGTGAATGCTTCAGCCGCCCATTCATTCGGAACAACTGGGAGCAACATTCTTTCCTTTTGGAATCGGGTGACGAATTCCCGTAGCAACTCAGATTCTCCTTGTGCAATTCTGGATTTGTCGGCCTTCGGGGCATGACCTTTCTGGCCCCGACATGAGCCTTAATAAAAGAATCCGCGAGCATCTCAAAAGAATCTATAGAATGCTCGGGCAACAGCGAATACCATGACAAGGCTCCCCTCGTGAGAGTCTCTCTGAATTTCTTCACCAAAATAGATTCGATCTCGTGGGGAGCTAAATCGTTCCCCTTCACCGCCGTGTGAGTACATTAGCTCGAGCCATAATGAAGATCCTCCCTATAACCTTGGCTAACAAGCCTTAGAACCAAATTCTAACATCTGAAATTCTCCACGAGACCTGATTCTAACATACGAACACCGCATCAATCTCTACACACTGTACCAAAACTTGATCATGCACTTCTGCTGAAATCACACCATGCACCACATAAATCATCTTCCCATAATAACATCTTCCGACCACAATAGCTGAAATTCTACGAATCCGATGCCTGCAATACACCTCAAGACACATATAAGCCATGTTCCAACTCTCGCAATGCCGCCACGACGAAAGAGATGCGTTGAAACTCATTACCACCTGCCAAATAATTAAATCACGGGGGTCTCTCCACCTGACAAGAATCATTACCTTATTCTGAACTGAATAACGATATTTTCTCCTTAATATACCCTACATAAATCCGATTGCACTGATCTCAGGTCCAATAACCTCGTCTCTCCCAGTACAAGCTGCTCGGGCAATAAGCTACCTCAAACACCGTCTAAAATATCATACAGCGCCAACTAGCTACAACTCGAATGTGACCCATAGGGAAGAACGAACTCTGGCAAAGAACCATCCAGCCCGCGTAACGAATAAAATGGCCAAACTGATGCTATGTCTCTATCTCAGAGATGGGAAACAAGGTTCACAAAATAAATATAAGGAATCCTACTTAACATGTCACTGTTGCGGCGTACAACCCGATCCAAATATGACACTGTTGCAGCGTGCAACCCATTCTAATCATGACATCGTCGCAGCATGCAACCTGATCCACATAACATACCCGTGGCAGTGTGCCACCCGATCCAAACAAGATACCCGTAGCGGCGTGCCACCCGATCCACTCATAACAATCAATAAGTAAACACCCATCAAGCCGAAATGCTTATACTCACGAAATGCCCTAATATCGACCACAAGCACGCCAAGTGCATAATACAACCCTAGGGAGACGGATAGTGCCATACGCTACAAAATCCCAAGCTTGACTAAGGTACAATAAATGACTTGTATCTCGAGAGCCATCTTGCTCATATAACACCACAAGCTACAAGGGGTCACAACACATATGCGAATAATCAAGTCGTCTCACAACCCACCTGGCATAATAAAGTATTACATGGAATAGTTGACGACGGGAATAACATCCAATGCCTGAAGACTCCTCGGTAAGAAATGCTATGCCGAATGAACACATCCGACCTGACGTAGAGCACACGCCCATATAGACCCACCAACGGACCTGAAGTCGATTCTGATCATACCATATTGGAACACAACCTTCCAAGGATCCACAATGGCCCTATTCATGACACACACGAGCAGCTGTCCAATACGGAATAAGCTCCCACAATCCACAACCAAAGGAATAGAGTGCCTTCCAGGCATATAGTCTCACATTAGCGATAGTACCATAGTCTCCATACTTGGTTCAATCTTTAACAATCAAGTGACTAACATGTTACACTTATACGATCTTCTCGTGGGATATACCCCCACAATCTTCCACGTCAGGTAGTAAAATCCGAACATTAATGGCCATCGACCATGTTATTTCCATAGTGCTAGTCAAGCATATGAAAATCAATACACGATGCCTCTTACCCAGGACACCGTTCTCAGGCGGCACTAAGATAATGCAAGCTTACTCTAAACATCTGAAATTTCGCCCCGCTCCTCGAGCTCGTGACATTCTTGCCAACACCAAACCGCAACCTTGATCCTCCCCTTCCAATTCTGATGCCGCTCACTGCACCTATCATGCCGCTACGTGAGAGTACAAGAATTCATCATAACCCCTAAAACACTAGTAAAATAAGCACTCAATTGGCTAGGAACCCTTCACTTAACTCATTTTAGAAGAACCATTGCAACACGTAACTGAATCCCCATAACAGCAGAAATACAAACCTCAAGTCGTGGTCTAAACCATCATAACTCTTCCGGGATCAGTTTACACATAACAAGGCCTTTAGAATCAAATATCCCCCAAAACAATCAAATTGTGGTGGTTGTTAAGGCCACACGTACAACCACCAATCACCTGTATAACTTAACGCGTCGAAGGAACTGATCATTGCCACAATCATGCTGATTTAAACCATTACCAACTGACCCAACTTCCTTCAATTTACTCTTGACCTGCCTTAGAAATAATAATAGCTTCATTAGAAAAACATAATGAAACTCGATCAACACTCATCCCGACTGACCCAAATCACGAGATCACTTTGTCTTAATACCCACTACAAAAGCTTGATCCTTAACCACATAACAGACCAAAAATCCTTAGACCGCGCTTACATCCTTGAACCTATTAGAGCCACTATTGAGAGTCACCCACTCTGACCTGGTCCCGAGTATAATCACACTCCAACACTCTGTTAGCATGAACATTCCCGAAGAAGCAACCAGATGAATTCTTTTCCTTGTACATCACCTCCACAAGAAGCATAAACTTTGAGTCTTCCCAAAACCTTCACATGAATCGATAAGGCCAAATATAGCACAAATTCATCAAGTTCTTTGCTCGAATTCCCCCTGATATTTTCTTCTTTTAGTCATAAATAATCCACCAATGCACCAATAACCAGAAACCGCACAAGCAGACAACCACACGATCCAATCGTAGGCGGTGGGCTCCCCCACTTAGCTTTAAGCTACAAGCAACACATAAATCTAGAATCCACAAAGATTCCTCCTTCCCAATTACTATGATCTCGCACCATTAACTCACCAAAGCTCTCAAAATCTCTTGTTAAACTCTTCCTAAAACATACCGAATTATCAGCCATAGTTGACTATTCGACCTCCCGCTGGGCAGTAAGTAGAACTCTTCGTAGAAGCTTCATCAGAAATCATACAACCGCTAACCTGCTCATAGGAGACAACTCACTTGTGGAATTTCCATACCGACATCTTCCCACGATGTTTGTCACGACCCAAAATCCCAACCTGGTCGTGATGGCGCCTCTCGTGAGGACAAGGCAAGCCAAACCAATACAACTGCTCTTAAACAGTTAAACCATGTAATTTAAAACAAGAATAAATAAACAACAAGGTAGTTCGGAATATATATATAAAAGTACCATCCCGACTACAGCCCTCAGATCGGGGTGTCACAAAGTCATGAGCCACTAAAGAAGGCCTAAAGATAATATAACTATTACAATATCTTAAGCACAATTGTTTGAAAGAAGTAAAGTCAACAAAAGAAAAGAGTCACGGGGCTGCGGACGCAAGCAGCTACCTCGTAATCTCCGAAGCTCCGAATCAGCAGTAGTAGTCAGTACCTCGGAGCGAGACCGCTAACGCTTGAATCTGCACACATGGTGCAGGGAGTAAAGTGAGTACTTCCAACTCAGTGAGTAATAAATGTAAATAAAGACTGAAGGTAAGAAATCACATAATGCACAAAAAAAACAACATTAAAATGGTAACCATGTGTAAAGTCAGGTAGAAACTCCTTTCAAATACATGCCCCTCGGGCTTAACATCATTTACAACAGTAAAACCTTTTCAAAATCCGATTACCAGTTGTCATTGTTACCAACCGTAACCCTACAGTTGTCATTGTTACCAACTGTATTATCTACCCATCTCCGGTTATCAGTTGTCATTGTTACCAACTGTAACCTACAGTTGTCATTGTTACCAACTGTATTATTTATCATTACCGATTGTCATTGTTACCAACCGTGACCTACAGTTGTCATTGTTACCAACTGGGTCATCATGATGGGTATCATGCGCTCACTGTGGGTGGTTCAGACGTCCGGAAGGGGCTTTAGCGGCCCAAGCGCTATTTCATATCTCATGGCGGCGTGCCACCCGATCCATATATAACGATCATTTGAAAACATCATTTAGTTTTCCAAAACCAAGTTTAAATAACGATTCAAAGCATTTTAAATACCCCTGAAGGGTTTACATAACTGGCGTGAAGCCCAAATATGACTAAAAGCCCAAATCAATATAATATCAAATCAATTTCAAACAGTTATATAGTAAAATCATTAACTGGGACGGACCAAGTCACAATCCCCAGTGGTAAACGACCCCACGCTCGTCATTGAACGTGTGCCTCACTTCATTAAAGCACTACTAGGTGCAATCCAGGCTTTCAAACCCTCATAGCATTATTTACTATCATTACTCACCTCGAAATCGGCTAAATCCTTAGCCCGCGACGCCCTTGCCCTTTGAATTGGCCTCCTCGTGCGTCGAATCTATTCAAATTCATAATAATTACGTTACATTAGGCTATGGGAACAAAACCCAAACGGAAATAATCGAGTTACTAAGAAATTTCCAATTTTAGCAAAACCCGGGCCCCGGGCCCACTTCTTGAAACTCAGAAATTATTATCAAAACGTGTTCCTTATCTCCTCACGAGTTTACCCATATAAGATTTGTCGTATTTCGACTTCGAATCGGCCTTAATCCCCAATTTCATATTTTCTTGAAATTGAGAAGAACCCTAGGTTCTTCTCTTTCACAAATTCGTGAATTTACGATGGGATTAGCATAGAAATCATAATCTAAGAGGGATTTAGGGTATAGAATACTTACCCGTTGGTTTACTTGGGATTCCCTCTTTATCTGTTTCCAACTTCAATTTAATCTTTCTCTCAAACGCCCCAAACGTTTTCAAGATAGTATCACCCCTTTGTTTGCAAGATTACTCAGGTAAATCTTCTTGCATGTGAGTTTTGGGGTTGATTTCATAGTGGTTCCTTTGGTTTTGTAATTGTATTCTCTCGTGGGTGTGGAGTATCATATTTCAGAAGAGGAAAATGGACCCTAGGTCCTATTTATATTGGCTGAAAATCAAACAAAAGTGCTGAACCCAACCATTTTCGCTACCCCTTAGTTGATCTCCTTTCTTTCTTTTACAAAGATTACTCTAACTTTTTCATACGAAGTCCGATTTGGACGATTCTTTTTGCTACGGCTCCGTAATTTCAAGACGGAGCTAATTCTTCAAACGAAATTGAATTTGGAGGTCGTTTACTAATTCTAATACCCATTACACCAGAAATGAAATGTTTGTCGCTTCATGAAGCGACGAACTAAGTCCCGTTAACGATCCGAAATTCATCCGAGACCCCCGGGACTTTATCCGAACATACACACATGTTCTATAACCTCATTCAAACTTGTTCCAATCTTTGGAACACTAAGATGAACATCGATTTATTAAATTTGTATTGAAACCAATTCTATGAACTTCAAGGATTCTCAATTCGATCCTTCGATCCGAACCCGACCAAAC
>MCJB01048323.1:2854-39202 GCA_002018475.1 Nicotiana obtusifolia | reverse complement strand
CCGGCTCTACCTCATAGGTCAAGCCATCATCCAACTGAATCGTGTTGAAGTCCAAAATCACATAAGGAACCTACAGCAACTTTTGGAATTTCATTCCGACTTCCGGATCAAAATTCGACCTATCGACCGGAAACTCGAACTTCCTCGATTCAAATTTAGTGTTATTCGAGGTCTATCAAATATGTTCCGGTCACTCTTCTAAGTCATATATTCTCTCCCGAAGCTAGTCGAGTCGTCGGAATTGAAATCCGAACGCTCTAACTCATAAGTCAATCCACGGTTGACTTTTGTGACTTAGACTTTCATAAATGAGACCATGTGTCTCATTTCTTTTCAATTCACTTCGAGTACATTTTACTCGACTTAATTTCACATAATATAAATAATGAAATGAATTCGGGGCAATAAAGTGAGTCATCACAAATAGTAAACTCACTATCTCTAAAACATTTTATTGATCCATTAATGTTGTAGCTAAGCGTTATCGGTGACAGAGTTTCAGAATAATTTGAAAAAATCAATTGAAAAAGACAGCTAAATCTTGGAATTCCTTAATATCATGTTTTAGAAAGTATTGGAGCTTGAGAGAGAAGAAGCATATTAGCAGAGTTCTAGTATGAGCTTTTGCAGATAATGATAAGTACTTACAATTTTCATTTTACCTTTTTTACAATTTAACATATTTCTGATTGGTGCAAAAATTAAGCAGAAAAAAAGAAATTACAAAGAAAGTTACGAAAAAGAGTTAGGACAACAAAGTCAGGAATGACATGCTGTATTTTGATTGAGGTGAAATAACTGAAATCTGCCTGCTTACTATGAGAATCAATCCTCATCTAATTTACAGTTAATATATGTTAGTAATGTAAATTGTTTACAATCAAATTACTTAAAAGCTAAATATGCTATATTTCAATATTTCATATCAAATGATAAAGAAATTTAAAAGTGATCGTTTCCAATTAATCATCAACAACCCTTTATTTTTCCTCGTATAGAATGTTCTTGTAATATTGTTCATAAGTTGAATTTATAATTTGAATTGTACCAATGGGTAAACATGCTTCCCTGGTACAATTTATCCCCGTAATCACTTGTGTTAGACGTCACTTAATTGTCATCATAAGCTTCCAATTTTAACTGTTGGGTTGAAATGGATTGGTTCGTCATACATTGCTTACAATTTAAGATAATGAATCGAAATTTGAGTCACGCTCATGAGAATATATAGGTGAAAACTATAATGAACACTAATATTCTCAATAGAGAACCACCATTAAGACTACTAAATGATGAATTTTCTTAACACCATGTTTAGGTAGCATTAGAGTTTGAGAAGAGAAGAAGCATATTAGCAGTTCTAGTATGAGTTTTTTGGAGATAAATATAGGTAGTTATAATTACTTTGGTGTCTTTGTTTACCCTAAAAATTGGATAACAATTAAATTTATACGTGGAATTAAAGATACGTTATTTTTATTTAATACAAATGACAAATAATAAAATTACAACTGAAATTAAGTAATAAATGAAGAAAAACAAACCACCCAAGCTAAACAAAGAATGTCACGTTGATTATTCATCTCTTTGGCAGGGGACGATTAATATTGGAATTGCAACAAGATAACGAGACAATCAATTTGGAGACCAATCTTTAACTATATTTGATGATATTAGATAATAATGTCCCTCTACAACTAATAAGAACCCCCTTTATATAGAGGAGGAAACTCTCTTTATGATACAAAAAGTCTTGTGATTTGTTGATTGAAAACTTGATTCTAGCCGTGATTTCCGTCGTGATGTGCGACCCAAAATGGATATTTTGGCTTTTCATTATTTTAATCTGGTAATCAACTTTTTATATAGATCCAGAACCGAGGTCGGTTCCGAGGCCATGGGATCGAGAACTCGGGGAATTCGAGGCCGAGGTCGATTTCGAGGCCATGGGATCGAGGGCTCGAGGGATTCGAAGCTGAGACTGATTCTGAGGCCATGGGATCGAGAGATCGAGGGCGGATATTCTGTTCTCCTTCGATATGAAACTCGAGACCGATCATTTCCCCTTCTTAGTTCAATCTTGCCACGTAGTGGCTAATGCCGATTTTAGTCGTATACAGATAGCCCCCTCGTTTTTCGGATCGTAATGACGAGAAACAATGTAAGCCTCGGATTTTTGTCATAATTGCAATTATTATTACTCCTATAAGTGATGATAGGCTTGTGATTGATGTGTAGGGGAATTTCGGCACACTTTGATACTACTTGCTTAGATTTTAACTTGTTTTACGTGCAATTCCATCGATACTTATGTAATTTTAGTGTATTTGCAATACATCAAGTGTAAGGACCCAAAAGCACGAAAAGAGCTCGAAAAGCCAAGTGAAGACAAGAAAAGAATCCAACAGCATCGCAGATGTGAATATGCGGTCGCAAGCAGCATATGCGAACCGCATATTTCACAACCAAATCGCAAACGAGGACAGAACTCTGGGCAATTATTCATGTTGAGAATGCGGTCGCATATGCGACCGCAAAAGTAGAATGCGAACCGCAAACTTGCACTGGGGAATCGCAGACACAAGCAGAGTTTTGGATGAAAGTCAGGGTGAAGAATGCGATCGCATTTCGCGATCGCATAATCAACATGCGCACTGCAAATCCAACCGCAAATCAAGTATGCAGTTTACAGGGTGTTGGATTTGCAATGCAGAAGGTGTCCGCATTTCTTCAATGCGGACCGCAAATCCAGAATGCGATGAAGGCAAAATCCTTGGGTCAGATATGCGACGGATGAAGAAGATCTGCGGTCCACATTTCTGTTTTGCGACAGAAATGCGGTCCGCATTATTAACATCAGGGGCAAATTAGTCCGAACTTCGCCTCGGTTTTTGGGCCTCTATAAATAGGTTTAATAGGGTTTCATGAGGGAGATCTTGTCAGAATTGAAAGCACAAAGTACACGGCTTAGACTAGTTTGAATTCTTGGAAGCTTTTTGGTTCAATTACCTTCTATTTTGTAAGATGATGACAATTACTATTCTTTCTCATTCAGTTTTCAGCATGAGTAGCTAATTCTAAACGCTAAGGTTGTGAACTCTAGATGGGTATGATGTTATTGAGATTTTGATATTGAATATGGTTTCAACGGATGATTGATATTTATTTACTTCTTGTTCTTCAAAAAGATTGTTAGTGGTTGCAAACATTAACAAACGCCATTTAATTTTATCTTTGCTTGGGAAAGTGGGATAGAATTTGGTAGAAGTAAGTAATAAAGACTCAAGGATTTAAACCTTATTTAATAAAATCGCTTAGGAATAAGTGAGTTTTAATTTGGCATTAATTGATTGTTCTTAATCACAACTCTTTTGTATGTGGGAAAATCATAAAGATAACATATTATCCAACTATTGAAAAATATTGGATAGTAAATTAGGCATCAATTGCATATCAAGAAAATCTTCTGTTGGAATTATACAATATTAATATCAATAGCATTATACTACATTAAGGGGAACACAACCTTGGTTTCTTTAATTCATATTATTTACATTCACAATATTGCAATCAGTCTTCTTTTAAACTTAAATTCAATACACTTTTCTATTACAATTACTTGATAGAATTACGACTTAGTTGAGTATTACACTAATTAGATAAACGTTTCACACCTATTCCCTGTGGGATTCGACCCCAACCTTGTTGGGTTATTATATTTGACACCGACCTCTTACACTATTCTCAAGGTGTAATTTGAGCATATCAGTGATGTAAGTGATAGGAACAGTAGAAACGTCTCTTCGGCGCCAGCTTTTAACGCTTTAAAAGCGTGTCAGTCATTAGCCACATTCTCGAGATGCGAACTGCTGCCTTTTGAGAGACTACAAATACCTTCGCTTTCCATTTTCTTATAGCTTTTGCAACTGCGTCTTCGAAACTTTATCTTCTTCGTCTTAAGAAAAACTCTTTGTTTTTTGGATCTCTAAGAGTTTTCAGAAACCATCATAACTACTTCTCACCAACACTTTCCTTTTCCTCCTATTTAGGAATAATGGCTAAGACATCTAAATCCGTTCCTCAAAAAGAAAATCCCTCCTCCTCAAAATCAACAGAGGAAGTTCCTCCAGTAATCACTAAAGAACAAGCACCAAAACCTTCTCTGAATATGTTTGTTCCTACGGGGTGCTCAGCCGGAGCCGACTTCAAGGTTGAGAAGACTTCCTCAATACCGGGCCGTTGTGAACTGATGTCGAGATACATCTGCTCAATCACCGACAATGTTCTTGATAAGGTTAAGGAAGACTACAATTGGGTTGGCAAGTGCGTGGTCATTCCCGCACCGGAAGAGGCGATCACTACCCATGTGGAGGGTTTTTTAAGTGTTTACACTTATCCCATCACGTTAGGCCTTTTGGAACCGATCATTATTGCCTTTTGTAAAAGGTACAGGTGACCCTAGGACAAATTCATCCTTCGTTTTGGAGGATAGTTATCCTTCTTTGTTTTGTCGTAAGCAAGATCGAGGAGTATCCATTCACCCTCAATCGTCTCATGCGTTTGTACAGTCCCTGACTCTATAAAGGGTGGTTAATAAATCTTGCTCGTCGGGCAAACAAGGCCCCTTTCTCAAGTATTGATGAGGATCGGGATCGAGGTTGGTTGGGTCAATTCGTTCGAGTGAAAACTTTGGATCTAATCCCGGCCAATGATATGTCATTCCCTGACAAATGGAATATGAAGCGTAAGTATAACCTTGCTTTTTAGAAATTTGTTTGTCGTTTTTCCCTTTGCTCTTCCTCTTATCAATTTTCTATGGTGCAGCAGTTTGTCGGATGTCGGGTGCAGTTTCTCACCTTAAAGAATGGGTCGAGAGGATTGTACCCCAAAAGCCATATTCCGAGCGACATGGCGCGGACTTTCAAAAGGCCGGTGGGTGGCCCGATCTCACGGTGATACAAGTTATTTTCAGGCTTGATTTTCTACATTATAGATTTCTGACTTGCTTTGCTTCTCTTTCGCAGGTTTATCAAAAGACGTCGAAATGAGACCTTCCTCCGAGGGCAATAACGCTCCCACTTAGCCCCTTGTTTTGAAGCAGGATAAAGAGAAGAAAAGAAAGAAGGCTTCAAGCTCCCCCGACCTCGAGAAGAAGAGGCCAAGGTAAAAATTGGTTCGTAAACCCAGAAGCAGTGCAAGTGGTCGAGCATTGTCTCCGGACTTGTTACACAGATTGAGGGATGAGTTCGAAGAGAAATAAGAGGATCTCAACCGTATGGCTAGTGTGCCTCAGTCTGAAGGGCAAGGGACTCCCGAACCAGAGGTTAGCGAAGTGGATCTTTGTTTAGTTGGGGAACTCGAGGTTGAGACAAGAGTTGAGGCTTCCCCAGATACGGGGAGGTCATCGCAAGAAATATGAGGTCCGGTTGAGATTGTTGATCTGCCCTCTTATTTGGAATCAATGTTCAACGAGGCTCAACTAGCAAAAGATCGCTCCTTGGGCAGAGATCATAGATCGAAAGACCCTTTTCGTGACTTTTTTGACGGTGTAGATTCGACGGCCATGAAAGATGTTCTTGGGCTCGGTAATTTAGAGATACCGAGGAAGAGCTTACCTTTCGATGCAAGTGGAACTTCCTTTAGTCCAAAATTGGTTGACCGGTTTCCCGCACTGAGTGCATGCTCTAATCGAAAGCGCTTCATATCTTTTTCCATTCCCGAGGATGCTCGGGTAATATACGCCCCTGTCGGGGTGGCCAGTTATCTTCGGTGCTTAGTGACCGAAGAGGATCAGGAAAAAATGAATGAGGTGGAAGTGCCCTTCCTGTTCAACGAAGCCCAACAGGCTCTGAATCGGGTAACTTTTTTTGATTTTCTTTACTCGATATCTTTCGTTATGTACTTTAAAATCACAACATTTTCATTTATGTTTGCAGTCTTCGGTACTCCATCATGAGGCTTTTCTCCGATTCTGGGAAGAGTCAAAACGTCATGAAGCCCAGGCTCGGGAGCTTAATGAGAAAATAGATATCGTGAAACTCTTTAATGAGCAGCTTGAAGGGGAGGTAAAGAACCTCCGTGCCGAACTAGAGTCTGCACAGAAGGGTAATGCTGACTTGGTAGAGCAAATAAGGCAAAAACTTGATCAGATCAATCAGCTTCGAACTGAAAGTGGAGGAGCAAGATGGATCAACTTGCCTCGGAAAAAGTGACAGCTCGGGCACAGTTAGCTTCAGCAGTGGCTCAGCTTAGAGCGGCAGAGGAGAAAACCGAGGCCCAGACCAAGACTACCGATGAGCTTCAATCTCGGTTCGGTTCGGTTATCTCATATCGAGATAATCTGGCTAAAGAGCTAAAAATGGCCTAGTCGGAAGCGGCCGCGACCAAAGACGAAGCTGATGAGCTGGTGGGCCAATGTAAGGTCGATGCTGAAGCTGCACAAGACCATTCAAGGAATATGGTTGATCATATGAAGTGGAAATCTCGCCATTTTCCCTCGGGGAAATCCACGCTCGAGGTCTCAATTATCGACGGGGATCGAAGTTGCTAAGGTCGCTGAGGCCAAGGCCAGAAAACAAGCCTTTCCAGAGGAGGATGATTCCAAGGATTCAGTCGGGTCCAAAGAATGAGAAGACCTTGGAAACCTTGATGTCGAGGCGAGATCCACTTAAGACTAGGTTGTTCCTGATCGAGTTTTATTATGTACAAGATTGCTCGATTTATGTAGGGTTTTTTGATATGTATATAAGGCCCTCCTTATGATTTTTTCCCTTTTGCTTTTTTATTTGGATTCACAAAGATGGAAATGTCTTATCCCTTGAGTACTAATAACTCGGAGTGGCCTTAGCCCTTTGATTCGGGGTTTGTGTCTTCAGGTCTTGTTAACCTGGTATGGCCTTAGCCTATTTATTCGGGCGTAGCCAAATAAGCTTTGTGCCCTTGAGTACTATTAACTCGGAGTGGGCTTAACCTTTCGATTCGTGCACTGCCAAATAAGCGAGGTGCCCTCGAGTACTATTAACCCGAAACGGCCTTAGCCTTTTTAATTCGGGCATTGCCAAATAAGCGATATGCCATCGAGTATAATTAACCATAAACGGCCTTAGCCTTTTTAATTCGGTCATAGCCAAATAAGAGATATGCCCTCGAGTATTATTAACCCGAAAAGGCCTTAGCCTTTTTAATTCGGGCATAGCCAAATAAGCGATATGCCCTTGAGTATTATTAACCAGAAACGGCCTTAGCCTTTTTAATTCCGGCATAGCCAAATAAGCGATATGCCCTCGAGTTTTACTAACCCGAAATGGCCTTAGCCTTTTTAGTTCGGGCATAGCCAAATAAATTATATGCCCTCTAATGAGAGTGATTATTTGAACTCAAGTCCAGGAGGCCCTTGGGCTCGTGTAGATCGGAAGCAGGATGTTCATATAAAAGAACCTTCAATTTATTCTTAATGTATGCGTACAGTCTTGTGTCTAGCTCGAAGCAATCTATGTGGGCATGGTTCATTTGATCGTTTGGCCCGTACACCGATTTTTACTGATCGAGATCCTGAATTCCTTTTTCTAAACTAAAGCCGATATCATAATAGAAGTTGGGTGACATCTACCCCGTGTATTAGGTAAATCGAAGAGAAAACCTTGAATATCGTTTGCGATGATTGCCTTTGGCTCAGTATCGGCCTTTAAATCTAAGTTAGCATGGTTTACTAGTTGCCTCGTTAAAAACCTTGTTGTAAAACTCATTAGGACAAAACCGGCCAAAGGAAAAGAAGGCAACTCGTGCTTTCAGGCCTAATAACTTGTACCGTCCCTTTGCTTGCTACCTGCGAGTGTTTGTTTAAAATGTAAAAAACATAAAGAAAATTTCGGCCGTACCTTACTAGTAATATCGCTTCAGGTGAATTATGTTCTAGTTGTTTGGTAATTGTTCGCCGTTCATGGTCCCTAGCTTGTAGGATCCTTTTTCGGTAACTTTGATGATATGATAAGGACCTTCCCAATTTGGTCCTAGCTTCCCCTCATTCGGGCTCCGTGTATTTTTTGTGATCTTTCTTAGTACCAGGTCTTCGACCTTGAAGTATCGAAGGTTGGCCCTTCAATTGTAATATCTCTTGATCCGTTGCTTTTGGGACCCATCGAACAAGGGCGGCTTCACGACTTTCATCTAGCAACTCCAGGTTCGTATTCATGGCTTCGTGATTTGATTCCTCTATTACATATTGAAACCTGACACTTGGTTCTCTGACTTCGACCGGTATCAAGGCCTCGGTGCCATAGACCAGGGAGAATGGAGTAGCACCGGTGTTGGATTTTTATGTCGTATGATATTCCCATAGGACTTCGGGAAACACTTCCTTCCATCTTCCTTTAGAATCGGTTAGCCTTTTCTTGAGGCTCTAGAGTATGATTTTGTTGGTAGATTCAGCTTGTCCATTCCCACTAGGGTGATAGGGTGTCGATAAGATTCTTTTGATCTTGTGATCTTCGAGGAATTTAGTTACTTTGCTACCAACGAATTGTTTCCCATTATCACACACGATTTCGGCCGGTATCCCAAATCGGCATATGATGTAGTCTCAAATGAAATCGATGACCTCTTTTTCCCAAACCTTCTTATATGCTCGAGCTTCTACCCATTTAAAGAAATAGTCAGTCATTAGCAATATAAATTGAGCTTTACCTGGTGCCCATGGGAGAGGGACGATGATTTCCATTCCCTATTTCATGAATGGCCATGGTAACAG
Source organism: Nicotiana obtusifolia (assembly GCA_002018475.1). Lineage (NCBI taxonomy): Eukaryota > Viridiplantae > Streptophyta > Magnoliopsida > Solanales > Solanaceae > Nicotiana > Nicotiana obtusifolia. The sequence goes on along the minus strand of MCJB01048323.1, from coordinate 30,456 downwards.
AACTGAATAGAGCATTTCCCCGGTTCGATGGATCACCGGAGCATGTCTTTGGCATCCATCACATTTTCGAACAAATTCTTTGGCGTCTTTTTTGATATCTATCCAATAATTACCGGCCCTGATTATTTTTTGCATGAGCGATTCGGGGCCTGAATGATTTTTGCATGTTCCTTCGGGGATTTCCCTCAAAACGTACTTAGTGTCGCCCGATCCCAGACATATCGTGAGCGGGCCATTGAATGTCCTTCTAAATAAGGTTCTGTCTTTGGATAGGCTAAATCAGGAAGCCTTCGCACGTAGGGCCCTCGACTCTTTTGCGTTCAAGGGCAATTTACCGGAACCGAGATATTCTATGTACTGGTTCCTCCAATCCTATGTTAAGCTTGTTGAATTGATCTCGGCATGGCCTTCCTCTACTACTGATCTCATAAATTGTACAACTTCCTTTGAGTCGAGTTTTCCATCTTCGATCGATGAGCCCAAGTTAGCAAGGGCATCAGCCTCACTATTCTGATCTCGAAGTATGTGTTGCAAAGTCCATTCTTTGAAGCAACGCAATGCTACTTGTAATTTGTCCAACTATCTTTGCATTTGTTCTTCTATGACCTCGAATGTTCCGTTGACATGGTTTACCACAAGAAGGGAGTCACACTTGGCTTCGACCACTTCTACTCCCAAGCTTTTAGCAAGTTCCAGGCCTGCAATCATGGCCATATTCGACCTCATTGTTGGTCAGTTTCACAATTTTGATAGATTGTCTAATTATACTACCTGTTGGTGGTTTTAACATGATGCCAAATCTGGAACCTTTTGCGTTCGGGGATCCGTCTGTGAAGAGGGTCCAGATACCCGAAAAGGTTCCTAATTTGGTCGATAATTCCCTTTCGACCTCGGGTATCAAGGCTGGAAAAAATCGGCCTCAAAGTCTGCCAAAATTTGGGATTTTATGGTGGTCCGAGGCCGATATTCAATATCGTATCCACTTATCTCTATGGCCCATTTGGCCAATCGGCTCGAGAGCTCGGGCTTATGCATGACGCTCCTTAACGGGTAAGTGGTCACGAAGCATATGGGATGACTTTGGAAATATGGTTCCAATTTCCTGGAGGCGCTTAATAAAGAAAACACCAATTTTTTCAAATGAGGATACCTAGTTTCGACCTAACCTAAGGTTCTACTAACATAGTAAATTGGAAACTGCGTGTCTTGCTCTTCTCGAACTAAGACTCCACTTACCGCTACTTTAGATACCTCCACATATAAGAATAGTTGTTTGCCTGACTTTGGTTTGTGAAGTAGTGGGGGTTTGACAAATCCCTTTTGAGTTGCTCCAGGGCTTGTTGGCATTCTGGGGTCCATGAAAAATATTCTTTTTCTTCAAAAGTGCAAGGAATCGATGGCTCTTATCTGACTACCCCGAAATAAATCGCCCCAGGTCGGCTATTCGCCCGATTAACCTTTGCACGACTTTCACATTATTTACTACCGTGATGTCTTCGATCGCTTTGATCTTGTAAGGATTGATCTCGATCCCTCTATCTGCTACCATAAATCCGAGAAATTTTCCCGATCCGACTCTGAACGCACATTTTTCTGGATTCCGCTTCATGTTGTACTACTTTAGTATATTGAAATTTCCTGCAAATATCTTAAATGGTCCTCTGCTCGTAGGGATTTAACTAGCATGTCGTCAATGTAAACCTCCATTGATGTCCCTATTTGTTTTTCAAACATTCGATTTACTAAGTGTTGGTACATGGAGCCAATACTTTTAATCCAAATGGCATCACGTTATAACAGTATGTGCCATACTTAGTGATAAAGGAAGTTTTTTCCTGATCGTCCGGGTGCATCTATATTTGGTTATACCCAAAGTAGGCATCGAGAAAACTAAGAGTCTCGCGGCCGGTCGTTGCATCGATCATGCTATCAATGTTAGGCAAATTGAAAGAGTCTTTAGGGCATGCCTTACTCAAATCTTTATAATCTACACACATCCGTAATTTATCCCCCTTTTTGGGAACTACTACTACATTTGCTAACCAATCTGGGTATTTGACTTCCTTGATGGATCCTATTTTAAGAAGTTTAGATACCTTGTTTTTTATGAAAGCATGCTTGATTTCGGACTGGGGCCTCCTTTTTTCTTTTTACCGAATGAAACTTCGAATCCAGGATAATTTTGTAAGTAACCACTTCCAATGGGATGCCTTTTATGCAAGGTGATACCAAGCGAAACAATTCTCATTAGCTACAAGAAATTGAATGAGTTTTATTCTAAGCTCGGAGCTTAGCTCCGTGCCCAGATATACCATTCGATCGGGTGAGTTTTCCCGCAATATGACTTGTTCCAACTCCTCAATTATTGATTTGGTAGCATCAAATTCGTCAGGGGTTACAAAAGATCTGGGAACCCCATAATATTCGTCTTCGACTTCCCTGTAGTGTCCCGTTTTTGACCATTCGATCCGGTCCCATCGATGCGGAGGCTGCCAATGTTGGGGTTGCATCTTCGATGGCAAACATTTATTTTGCGGCCGGTTGTTCCCCGTAGACTGTTCTAACCCCGTTAACAGTTGGAAATTTTAATACCTGGTGTAGTGTTGAAGGCACCGCTCTCATGTCGTGGATCCATGGCCTTCCGAGCAAAGCGTTATACCTCATATCTCCTTCGATTTACCAAAACCTAGTTTCTTGTATAGTCCTTGTGGTATTTACTAATAATGTTATCTCACCCTTTATGGTATCACACGCAATGTTGGATCTGTTAAGAACTCAGACCACGGGAATGATTTGATCTATCAGACCGAGTTGTTCCACGACTTTTGATCGGATGATGTTGGCAGAACTGCCTGGATTAATTTGCAAGCGTTTAATTTGAAATTTATGTACGAGTATAGAAATTACCAACGCGTCGTTATAGGGATGCATGACCCCTACTGCATCCTCGTCGTTGAAAGACAAGGTTCCTGCTGGTAAGTATTCTCGAGTTCATTTTTCCCTGGTGAGGGATATTTTTGTGCGTTTCAGCATCAGTCTCTGAGGGATATCGATTCCACCTAATGATGTGTCGATCTTCTTGTTCTGTTTGTTAGTCATTATTCCTGTTCCTGAAATGATTCTTGGCCTTGTCGCTCAAGAACTCTCAAAGGTGCCCGTTATTGCATAGACGAGACACTTCCTCTCTTAGTTGTCGACAATCCTCCGTTATGTGACCATCAGTACCATGATATTCTCACATCTGGTTAGGATCCCTTTGAGCCAGATCGGATTGTAGTGGTCAAGGCCATCTGGTATCTTTGATGCGGCCTATAGCTGATACGATAGCGGTGTCATCGATATTAAAGTTAGATTCTGACATCCTCGGTGCTCCTTTATGCTCAACTAATCTATCGAACCTGTCTTTACTCATAAGTCTTCGATTATTCTGGCCTCGATCATTTCTCCTTTCATTTCTGATGGAGTTTCGCCCGGACCCTCTGCTTCTCATGTCTTCCTTATTTGGTTGATACCGGCTACTATTCGGCCTTGGTCCGTGATCGACATCTCTCCTGTTGAGAGTTCTAATGGGATATACAGGCCCTGAGGGGGACTCGACCTGATCATCTTCGACTCTTATTTTGGATTGATACCGGTTGTGTATGTCGGCCCATGTAGTATTTGGATATTCTATCAAATTTTATTTTAGTTGTTGCGAGACCACCGAGCTCCGCATATTAAGCCCCTGCGTGAATGCTTGCACGGCTCAATCATCAGCTATCGGTGGCAAATCCATCTGTTCCATTTGAAACCGGGATACAAATTCTCTTAGCATCTCGTTATCTTCTTACATGACTTTGAAAAGGTCCGATTTCCTGGTTTCGACCTTGATGGCACGTACATGCGCCCTCACGAAAGAATCTACGAGCAAGGAAAATGAATCAATAGAATTAGGAGGTAAATTGTGATACCATACCATAGCCCCCTTCGACAGGGTCTCCTCGAATTTTATTAATAAAACAGACTCGATCTCATCGTCTTCCAAGTTGTTTCCTTTGATAGCACAAGTGTAGGAGGTAATATGTTCGTTTGGATTGGTTGTACCGCTATACTTGGGTATATCGGGCATACGAAATTTCTTGGGGATTGATTTCGGAGCTGCGCTAGGCGGAAAAGGCTTTTGTACGAATTTCCTGGAATCCAGGCCTTTCAACACTGGGGGTGCTCCTGGGATTTGGTCTACCTGGGAGTTGTAAGTTTTCACCTTCTTGTCATTTGCCTCGATCTTTTTCTCTCCCGATTCTATTCGCTTTGTCAGCTCCTCGAGCTTCTTTACTATCTCGGAGTTAGCCCCCGATTCATGTTCATTCGATCTTTCTACGATCGATTCGCTCCTACAAGTAATTTCCCGAGACGGATCGGGCTCTACAATTTTCGATGCAAGGCTCTTACTCTATAATTGCGCAATCGCCACCTTTTGAGCCTGTAACATCTTGAAGATTACCCGTAGGCTGATTCCGTCCCCTTCAGCGTTTTGGGTGTTTCGAACCAACGACTAGACTTCTTTAGGGACGTTGTTTTCTAGGTTAGTAGGCAGGTTCGCATCAACGGCCATATGTGAATTAGCATCAATTTGATCTGCCATTGGGAACTTGTTACCAGGCACTTCGTTATTATTTTCATATTGGTGACTGGATCTTTCGTTAATATGTGTAGGCATCGATCGAGAGTTCGACATTCTCGTATTATACCCTGAAATCAAAGATACTTCAAAGAGCAAGTGTGAGGTAGTGTGTGTTACGGAATTTGTATCAAACAACCACTATTATCCTCAGCCCCATGGTGGGCGCCAAACTGTTTACCGCAAAAATCGGATAACAATTGAATTTATACGTGGGTTAAAGATACATGATTTTTATTTGATACAAATGACAAATAATAAAATTGTAACTGAAATTAAGTAATAAATGAAAAAAAGCAAACCACTCAAGCTAAACAAAGAAGTCCACCTTGATTATTCGTTTCTTGGGCAGGGGACGATTAATATTGGAATTGCAACAAGATAATGAGACAATCAATTTGGAGACCAATCTGTAACTATATTTGATGATATTAGATAAGAATGTCCCTCTACAACTGAATAAGACCCCCTTTATATAGTGGAGGAAACTCTCTTTATGATATAAAAAGTCTTGTGATTTATTGATTGAATAGTTCCCTTGATTCCAGTCGTGATTTGTGTCGTAATGTGCGGCCCGCAACGGATATTTTGGCTTTTCATTGTTTTAATCTGGTAATCAACTTTTTATGTAGATCCAGAGCCGAGGTCGATTCCGAGGCCATGGGATCGAGAACTCGGGGAATTCGAGGCCGAGATCGATTCCGAGGCCATGGGATCGAGGGCTTGAGGGATTCGAAGCTGAGACTGATTTTGAGGCCATGGGATCGAGAGATTGAGGGCGGATATTCTGTTCTCCTTCAATATGGAACTCGGGACCGATCATTTCCCCTTTTGAGCTCAATCCTGTCGTGTAATGGTTGATATTGATTTTAGCCGTATACAGTCTTAGACAGAGTAATATCTGTCTTGAAATAATCTCTGCAGAAAACTTTGTTTTACGTAGTATAGTTGCTAGATAATATAAAGAAGTATGGTACTAGTTGTGTGTTCTAGTATAAATTACGCATCTTGTAGCTTTCTATAAGATATTTTCTCTTTTCACTCTTGTTAGAGATAACGATAAGGCGGATAGTGGTGGAGATGTTTTTTTGCAATTGTAGGCTATCTTTTATCATTTATTACTACGTTTGTGGGGTATCAGTGATTCTTAAAAACTGATAGAACGATCGAACAAAATCTATTTCAACTTATTATTAGGTTTTTAATTTTAAATAAAATTATGGATCAATATATATTTATAATTTCACCAAATTATTAAGGAAGTTCTTTAATTTTATCATGAATATGTCTTTGTCCTTTACAGATTGTGGAAAATTGATTTCTGTCAAAATTATTCCTAAAGTTTGAATGATACTCTACTTTCTACTTTCTTGAAGGATTTCATTTTCTCCCGAGTTTCTTTCTTATTATTTTTCTGTGTTCAAGATTTTGTGAGGTTTAACAAAATAATCATTTTTGCAAAGAAAATTTTACACTGTCGCCATAATTTTGTTTTACCAGTGTTACATGTTATTTACCATGTTTGGCTGGTTATCTATGCTTACTATAAAAGTTACTTATAGTTTGATTTTTAATGATCTAATTGAAGGAATATGATCTTCTTTATTGATTCTCAATGGTTTACATAATCCCTATTTATAGTGCTAGAATACAAATCAAAGACAACTAATTTAGGCACAATTATAGGGATTATTATAGGTTGGGTCGGTTGATGGAGTGGGTGTGAATGTAGGTTGGAAGAATGGTGAAAGATGTGGAAGAGGTTCATCTAAGAATGTATAAGTTGTGGGTGATAAAGGTTCGTTGAATGGGAACGTATGTTCGTCAAAGACGACATGACGTGAGAGATGAACCCGCCCGGAGATGGGGTCATAGCAACGGTAGCCACGAAAATCTGGCGGGTATCCTAAGAAGATGCAACGGGTTGATCGAGGGGAGAGTTTATTGGTTTGGGTAGCCGACATGTTGGGATAGCACGCACAACCGAATACACAAAGGTGATCATATGTTGGATGGCGAAGGTAGAGGGAAAATGCAGGTGTTTGGAAGTGTAGTCTCTTTGTAGGAAGGATATTGTGAAGATAGGCGGCTGTGTGAAGTGCTTCTACCCAAAAGGTGGATGGAAGACGAGCATGAACAAGGAGTGCCCGGATAATATCATTTAAACGGCGGATCATTCTTTCGGATCTACCGTTTTGTTGGGATGTTTGTGGGCATGAAAAACGAAACACGAGGCCATTAAGAGCAGCAAAATTTTTGAATTCATTGTTATCGAATTCCCCCCCGAGGTCACATTGAAAAGTTTTAATGATCGAGTTGAATTGGGTTTGGATTAGTTTATGAAATTTTGAGAAAGTGGGAAAGGTTTCAGATTTATATTTTAGTGGATACACCCAAAACATAATGTGTGTAATTGTCAAGAAGAACCATATAATATTTATATCCTAAATTACTCAAAACTGGTGACGTCCATAGATCACAATGAATAATATCACACGGTTTAATTGTACTAGAAACAGAATCAACAAAAGGTAACCATTTACTGTTGGAAACTTGACAGGAGTGACAAGCTAGATGTTCAACCTTACATTTATGAATAAAATAACGACTAAGGTAATTTAGCATATTCGCTCCGAGATGTCCAAGACGATCGTGCCATGGTGTGGATGTTGATGACATGAGAGAGAATGCGGGCGGAGTGAGTGGATAAAGATCCCCATTGCTATTGTGTCGGGAAAGGAGGTGTCCATCCTTGAGGTCCTTTAAAGAAAACCCAAAAGGGTCAAATTCAATGGAAACTTCATTATCAATTGTAAATTTACGAACTGATAATAGATCTTTAATGACATGCGGGGAGTGGATAATTTGATTTAATTGGTAGGTTTTGTTGGGAAGTTTGTAAAAGCCATTACCGGAACCACTAATAGGTAAACGTTGACCATTACCGACAAAAATAGGACTTATAGGTAATAAACATGGAGTGATTAATTTACCTGAATCCGATGTGATGTGTGATGAGGATGCACGTACCACTGCGGGTCAGTGTAATTCAGATTCAAATTTGTGAGAGCTGTGCCGATGTCACTTGGGTTGAGAGCATTATTTCCTGTTGGGCCGAAATCTGGTGATGTGTTGATGTTGGTGACCGTATAGGCCGGGTGTAGTGGTTGTTTGTCAGCAATGGAGTTGTTGTTGTTAGTAGTTGCCGGTTCATCACCCATGATGAGGGGATTGGCGAAAAAAAAAATTAGAGTAGAAAGACTCTGATTACCATGAAGGAATATGATCTTCTTTATTGATTCTCAATGGTTTACATGATCCCTATTTATAGTGCTAGAATACAAATCAAAGACCACTAATTTAGGCACAATTATAGGGATTATTATAGGGACTAAATCAAATCAATGGAAGATATGGAATAATAAAAGATATTCTCCTAACATAAAAGATACTCTCCTAATATAAAAGATATTCTCCTAATACTAATTGTATGAATCGCAGATTTCATTTGGTTTGCATCAATGCACAGTCACTTCAAAATTTTGGAAAAATATTAGCTAGACTGATGATTATTAAGTTAGATATTTAAAAAAAAAAAAAATAGAATAACATACTATTGCGAATCTCGAAAGGTTAAATAGACCGAGTTAGCTATTACTTTTTCGATCACCACTTGAAAGTTGTAAATGGTAGGACGCCCTCATCATTTTTATGATGTTAATGATGTATGTGATTCTTTTATCTCTTTCTTTTCTTGATTTGAAAGATCAATAAATAATGAATCCACCAAGTTGTATTCATTTTATCAAATTGAGACATTGTACAAGGATCTGAATAGGAGCTATGATAATATTTTGGGGAAGACTTTCTTTTTTGGTTTTTCACTTGACATTCGATACTCGTATTGAGGTTCTTACTAATCTTAATTCGTGTAGAGTAAGGTCTAAAATGGGAAAGTACTTCCTACCAAAAAAATTTCCATATTTAAGGGTGTAGGATGGAGTACATGGACCCGCATAGGGACCTTGACAATATTTTGGAAAAGGCTTGCAAGTCTCTTGTCTTAAAACATTAATGTCACGTCAATTATTAAGAAAAAAAAGACAAAGACTTCATAATAGAGTGTGTGTGGGTTCATTTGCACAGAGAATGAGCAACAAGCATTGGAGTGTCTGAAGAAAGAAGAATACGATCCCTTAGAGTCTCTCTACTCTTGGATTATAGGAAAAGATTGTTGTGAATGGAAAGAGGTTGTGTGCCACAATCTGAATCGTCATATGATTGAGCTACACATATATAGGTTCTTTTGGATATCTAAGGATCAATAACCTTGAGTGGCAGCCTAGTCTTTTCAATCTTGAGAATCTGGGGATTTATAGTGCGGATCTCAGCAATACAACTAACTGGCTGCATTTCATTAACATGCCTCCTTCTCTTGTTGATATTCGTTTATATGATGGTAGTCTTTAACATATATCACCTTTACTTCATCATAATTTTTCTTCACTTGAGACACTCTGACCTTTCTTGAAATAACTTTAGTTCTTCTATTCCAAATGGGTTTTCAATCTCCCTAGTGTTGTTTCTCTTGATTTGCGTTTTAGTAATTTGATTGGCCCTTTTCCCGAAGGTCCTGTTAAATTTACTTCTCTCATGAACTTCAGGGCAGGCGGCAACTCTTTCAATTGTCTTTTACCTAGATGGTTATTTGATCTTAATAATCTTGAAAATCTTGAGCTTAGTTTTAGTGGTATTGAAGGTGCGATGCCGAGTGAGGCTGGAAACGTAACAAAACTTAAAAATCTTAATCATGAATTCAACATCAACTCCACTATCCCGAATTGGTTCTATCGATGCAAAGATTTGGAATCACTTAGTCTTCGTGGAAACAATATTGAGGGAGTAGTTTCAAACGATTTCAAATTTAAGCTCAATAACTAGTTGGCCTTTCTAGAAATATGCTTTCCGGAAACTTACCAAATGTAATTGGAAAGTTATCGAAATTACCTTTGCTTGATCTCTCAGAAAATCTATTCGAGAAAAAATTATCTGAATTATTTAATGATAGGAGTAATTTCCTTCCAGTAGGATTGAGAAATAGTTCTTCTTTGATGGAATTGAGACTAGGAAAAAATAAACTACTCCGAGAAAGTCTTCGCCAACTTCCAATGCTAGAAATTATTGACATCTCCAACTAGGGGTGGGCATCGGTCGGTTCGGTTCGGTTTTGTAGAATTTCAGTTTGGTTTATTCGGTTTTCGATTTTGATTTTAATAACCAAACTAAACCAAAGTTTTTACGGTTCGGTGCGGTTTATTTCCGGTTTAGTTTTTCGGTTATTAGCGGTTCAAGATTTTTATATCCGATGTAGACTCAATATGTTCAATGCTAGTATATATTTCAAAAGTTAATAACATCCCAGAGTATAAAGATGAAAGGCAATAAGTTATGCATACAAAAGTATACAATAAGGAATAACAGTAGCTGCATACAATAATTTATCACAGCATACATAACAAAAGTAATTCCAGGGAATTAAAGTCCTGGATGGTATGAAGCAGCATCTTGGCCTATGCCTCTCATCTCCTGGCCAACAGCTTCGAATGCCCAATTTGGCACTCTGATCATGTCAACTAACACCTCTAATAAGGAAAATCCTAAGCTTGTGGACATACCATGACACACATGACTCTAAAAACTAGCATTATCATAGAGTATTTTTCGTACTAGTGGTCCAAGAAACACATTGACCATGTGATTATTCATTTATAATTGTTCGATATTCATTTCTAATGACATAGAGCAGATTAGTCGAACCAAATTACCACGGAGAGTCGGAGATCACCTAGAGAGAAAGTGTTTTATCCACAAAACAACAGAGTGTTGCTGCTGAAACTAGAACCAAATTACCACAAAGCTAGCAAATCAATTGAAGGCAAAATGCAGCTAAAGTAACTTCTTTGTAAGGTACTTTTATCCACAAAACAATAGCACCAAGAACGTCATGGGAGTATAAAAATACCAGCTGCTGCTGCTGCTACTACACAGATGAAGTCCTACTACACAGATGGCTGCTGCTGCTGCTTGGTGGTGGTGCTGCTGCTGCTGCTGCTGTTGCTGGTGGTGGTGGTGGTGGTGGTGGTGGCTGCAGCCGCTGCTGCTACTGCTACTACTACACAGATAGCTGCTGCTACTACAGAGATGATGTCCTACTAGAAGCATATGATTTTCACTTCAGATTTTAGCAACTAGAAGTCCTACTACACAGATGATGTTCCCAAGAGTTGGGGTTGAAGGAAAACCAAAAAATAGTAGCATAAAGGAAAAACAAATATAGACAAATACCCGAGGAGATTGTTAAAATCCAGAAAATAACCATGCTTCAAAATTTTAGGACCACGAGGCATAGTGGAACCTACAAAATAAAATAAGATCACAAGTTAAATAAAATATTTTTAATTATAAATAACAAAAGGATATTCATAATACAAGCAAACTTTAAACTTACCACTTGTTCAAACTATGCATCAACAATGCTAGTATCTCTTTCAACAATGCAAATTTCTTTTCTGCTCTTTGCCATATCTAAATAAAATTTGATAAAGTGTGTCATTTATTTAAACTTACAAAGTAAACTAATTTTCACTAAAACACTTATAAAACACAAAATCTTACCAAGTTCAATTTGCTCAAGAAACTCCAAATCTTCTTCAACATTAATAGGAGTACCCTCACATCTAAACCAATCTTGAACACAAACAAGACTTTGCACCAACCGAGGAGTCAATGAACTCCTAAATGAATCAAGAATGCGGCCACTGGTGCTAAAAGCACATTCCAATGCAACACTAGAAACTGGAATGGCCAATACATCACGAGCTAACTCAGATAGAATAGGAAATCGAGGCGCATTAATTTTTCACCAATCTAAGATTTTAAAGTTATCAAAATCATCAGACAATGGCTCTTGTCCTTCACCAATATATCTTTCCAACTCAGATTTAGCACCTCCACTTCCAGAGTCTTCCTTTTGCCTTTTCAACAATTGCTTTATTCTCACAAATTTTGTTCTCACATTCCCACTAGATGAATCAGATGTGTCATCAGATGAAGTAGATTTAGATTGAGATGATTGAAGATAACATCCTTTTGAATATTTTTTTTGATACTCCCCAAATAAAGAATTAAAATAAGCATCCACTTCGGCAGTTAATTTCTTCCCTTGTTCCTCCCCGAACATTTCCTCAAGTGCAAAACCAACATATTCTAATTTGTTATGAGGATCTAATACAGAAGCAATGAATATCATTTATTCATCTTTTCAGGTTCACCCCAATATTTTTTAAACTTTTCTTTCATCTTCCCTGCCATCTTACTCAAATTAGTATTATCACTAGCTAAACAAGCTTTCAAATGACTATCAAGCTCACATATATCCTCAAAATGACAATTAGAAGTGACATAACGTGAACCTGAAACGTTTTTGGTAAGCTCATGAAATCTTTCAAGAAACTTTATTACGTTTCTCATATTCACCCAATCATCACATACAAATGGACCTGCAACATTTCCATACTCACAAACATGCGTACAAAGATGAGTAGAAAATCCATCATCAAAAAGATGAAGATTGTCAAAGGTCTTCTCAAAGTTTTGCGCCGTTTCCAACATCAAGTAGGTGGAATTCCACCTAGTAGGAACATCCAAACACAATGTTTTACTACATTTTACCTCTTGATGTGCACAACATTCCCTAAACTTAAGGCCCTTTGCGGAGATGATCTCATATACCTCACAGCTTGTCTAACACGTTTTACAGAAATATCAATTTCATTCAAACCATCTTGCACAATTAGATTAAGTATGTGAGCCATGCATCTCACATGAAGATGCTTACCACTCATCGAATTAGTTTTCCACATATCTGTTGTTTAGATAATTCTTTGATCATGACATCATTCGAAGAAGCATTATCAACAGTAACAGTGAATACCTTATCCAATTTCTATTCAAGCAAACAATTACCAATAACTTTTGACATTTCATCACCCTTATGACTAGAGATAGCGCAAAAATTTAGTATTCTTTTATGCAACACCCAATCTCTATCAATAAAATGACCCGTCAAACATATATAGTTAATTCTGTGTAACGAAGTCCATGTGTCTGTGGTAAGGCAAATTTTTGGTTTTACTTCTCTAAAAATTTTCATTAGTTTAAGTTTCTCCTCATTGTAAACTTGAAAACAATCTCTTGTAATTGTCCTACGAGAAGGAACATTAAATAGAGGTTGGGCTATGCTCATAAACTTCTTAAAGCCTTTCTTTTCAACAAAGCTAAAAATTAATTCCTCCGTAATTACCATCTCAACTGAAGCCCTCCTAACTAGTTCTTGATCAAATTTCCATAGCACCCCACCATTAATTTGCCCATCCTTTTGTAAACACAATTGTGTTTGAGTATTATCAACTTTCCATGATATTTTTGGACATTTCTTTAAATGAGTATTCAATGTTGTTGTTCCATTCAATCGTGAATCAGCTATACAATCACGACCACAATATTTACACTTTGCTCTATCACCTCCATTATCATCTTTAAACTTTTCAAATGATCCCAAGCAGTTGATCTACACACTGTACAGATTTTCTTTTTTTTGGGCCTTGACTAGTTTCAACTAAATTTGTAGGTGAAAAAGTAGGTTTGCTTTCAGATGAACCCACCTCACTTACTCTACTTTCAACTTCTGCATCTATAGAAATCGAATGAAAACAGAATTAAAAATACAAACTGGTATACGATATAAATCTAGCATGTCGCAACTCGCATAAAATCAAGTCGGCAGTCGGCAAAGAGGCAGAAGAACAAAAGAACAAAAGCAAAAACAGAGGCAAAAAAAGTAAAAAACAAAGGATGCAACTGTCACTTCTTTTTGGCAAATGTTAAGTTGTTAACTCGAAAGAGTCCTAAAAGTAAGACGCAAACACGCATATATACTATAAAGAATAGCAGAAAAATCAAAAGTTTAAAGAAACCAGCAGGAGGAGGAGGAGCGACGCCAACAAGGGAAAACTTAAAAGGAACTCAGAAGAAGGAGGTAACCACTAACCTGAGGAAAAAGGATGAGCGGCGAGCGGAGGAAAATGGCATCACAGGCTCACAAGTCACAGCAACAGTAGTCGGCACGGTAGGAGAAATTAACGCGCATATATGCTATAAACAATAGCAGAAAAATAAAAAATTTAACGAAATCAGCAGTTGGAGCGACGAGGAAAAATTGAAAAGGAACTCAAAAGAAGGAGCTAGGAGCCGGAGGTAACCACCAACCTGACACCTGAGGAAGAAGGATGAGCGAGTTCAAGATTGGTTTAACCACTAAACCAATTTTTGTTTCCTCTCTGCAATCTCAATGCGACGAGCGGAGGAAGAAGGCGTCACAGTTGGAAGTCGGAACTCGGGCGTCGGCAGTGGTAGGGGTGGACAGTCGCATAGCCTCAACTCTCAACCTAATGTCGGAGGTGACTGGTGAGGGCGTCGGTAGTGGTAGGTGGGTCGTGACTCGTGAGGATTGAGGTCTGAGGAACAGAGGAAGGTCGATTAACGATTAGGGATTAACAATTGAGGAACAGAGGATTGAGGTCTGAGGAATAGAGGATTGAGGTATTGAGGTCTGAGGAACAGTCGAACAGTCGAACTGCCGAAAAGGATTAGGGTCTTAGGGATTAACGATTGTCGATTAGTATAATAGTATTGGACTATAGTGTAGTATCCTTTTCCATTCATTGCATTTCTTTTTGCAGTATCTTTCTTTGTCTTCAATTTTCTTCTTTTGTTTTTTCCTCTTCAATGCTTTGTGTAGTAGTTTTTCAGACATTTCTTTCTCCTCCTTTAGGTGTAGTATCTTTCCTTCATTTTTTCCTCCTTCTTTAATGTTTTGCTGACTTCTCATCTTCTTTTTCTTTCCTCTTTTCTTTGTCTTCATTGGTAGTTGTAGAATCACTCCATGTTAAATTCTGGAATGACATTATCTTCTCCATTACATTTCGAGCATTTATGTTCTTGGTATCTAGGTCCTATCATTTTGCAATATCGTGATAATAAATTTTCTGAAATAAAATTTTTCTTTATAGCTCTTGTGATTGGTATTTCCTCTGGCTGTAATAGACTAATAATCCATTGTCTTATATTTTCCATGTCTTGGCCTCTGATCTCCTTTGAATGAGAATAAACCATAGTTTGCTCTCTCGAATAATATGTACACATAGGTGATTCAGTCAGAAATGTATTTGTTAGCTCGTTGAGTATTGTAGCTAGTCCAATAATTCTTTTATTAGCAAAGAAGTCAGGTATCTCTTCCTTAGGTATCTCGGGCTGTATATCGATCTGCTCTGGTATAATTATTTCTCTAGTGAGTCCTATCTTGACAACTTGTATAATAGGTTTTATCTCATCATATAGTATTTCTGCTGGGGCAGTATAGAATTTTATATAGAAAAATGTTCCTTTGGTAATTCTTTTATACGTAGTAAATGCTTTATATAATTCCGTCATAGTTGCTATTTCTTCTCCCGTAGAGGTATATACAGTACTTAGTAATCCATAGTTGTAGCAAGTATTTACTAGGTTTGGGTTGGTGCCTGGTAAAGCAATGAGTTTATTATGTCTTTGTAGGTGTGAAGTAATATAATCTCTTTTTGGGTCAGTAGTATTTCTGGATCTCGGGTTTAGGTTTAAGAATGTTTGTAGTTTATGCATATTGTCTATATAGGTACGAGATATATGGTTGTATGTCTTTTTGGTTTGGTTCAAGCTTTCTGAGTAGGTAGTAGTTTGGGGTCGTACTGTAACTGGATTTTTTGGTATTGTTGTATATGGTTTTTCAAATAGTTTATTGAGGTTTTTATTTTTTGGTTTTGTAGGTGACCTCGTCGTAGATGAGCTGCTTGCAATAGTTCCTGCATCAATAATATTAACATTGTTATGGGTTTTTCGGAGTTTCCCAACGTCTCCTTCTAGATCCGCATTTTTCAAGTCATGCTCCTGACTGCTAGTTATTTTTTGTAGCTCCGCATTTTTATAGTCATGCTGCCGACTACTAGCTTCCTCTAGATTTTGCAATCTTCTTCTCATGCCATCTATTTGTATAGATAACTTGGAAAGGATTGTATATATGTCTTCAGTAGTTGTTTCTGGTATATCATCTGTCTGTGTACCTTTCTCTTGATATGTAATCTGCAATAACATTCTTGTCAGTTTTTATTACTTCTATTGTGAATGTAAAATTTTGAATATTTAATACCAGTCTTCGTATTTCCTTCGTCGTAACTGAGTCCTGTACTTTTCTGGTTAACCACCATTTAACTTGAGTATTATCTGTTCTCGCGACCACAGAGGGTAAGGAGTCATTGCAGGAGCGGATTGGGTGAGCTGGAGAGTTGCGCAGGTGCAAAAGGAATTTATGCACCTGCAAATTCGCAGATGCGGAAGGAGCATCACAGAAGCTAAAGGAGGCATAGTGAGGCAGGTTCGCAGAAGCGGAAGTCTTCTTGGTGAAGCGAGGCCGCAGGTGCGGATTAGTGGCGCTGGTGCGCAAGGCCCGTGTCCAGTGTAACCCGGCAGATGCGAGGCTTTGACCGCAAAAGCGGAACCTCAGGTGCGGTTAAATGATCCGCAGAAGCGAAAAAGTGCTGGGCAGTGTTTAAAACTCGTGGGTTTCGTGATTTTAATAATTTTGGACATTTCAAGCTCGGACTAAAGCGATTTTTGCGAGGATTTTTTAGGGATTTTTTGAGGTAAGTCACTCTTGATAATTTTTATTCAATAATATTGTTTCCCCATTCAATTTCCCACCTACATTGTATGTTTTTTAGGTGGAATATTGGGAGTTCTAGGCTAGGTATTGGAGAGTTAAATTTAGGGATTTGAGTGACGATTTGGTGTCGGAATTTGGTAAATTTGATATGGTCGGACTCATGGTTGAATGGTCTTTCGGATTTTGTAACTTTTATTGGATTCCGAGACGTGGGCCCGGGTTGACTATTTAGTTGATTTTTTTGACTTTTGATTAAGGATTTAGCATTTTCATATGGAATTGATTCCAATAGCTTGAGTTGAACGTATCGAATTGTTTGTGGCTAGATTCGGGGAATTCATAGGCTGATTTGCGAGGCAAGGGCTTGGTAGCGGAGTGATTTGATTTGCTTGAGGTAAGTATTGTATTTAAACTCGGTTAAGGCACCAGTTGCCTGAATTGTCGTGATAGCCACAGGCTTTTGGATGCACACATGCATGGGGATGAGCCCATATGCGAGCATCGGGATTATATATTCATGTTTGGGTTGTGCTCGGGCTCTTATAAGCCTAAAAATGACCGTTAAGCTTTAAGCTTTGATATCTCACATGTTGTAACAGTTTATGTGGTCTAAAAATTGAGCTATGATGAAGCTACTTAGAGGTTTAACCCATGAATGAACTTGATAATGCTTTTCATTGATGAAGTTGCCGGTTTGAGCTACGATAGCACACTTTGCACATGCCTACATTTTAGCATGTCATTTACACCAGTCCAGGGACACGAGAATCTTATTTCATTCACCATATACATGTATACTTGCTTTATTGCTTATGTATGATATGTTTGGACTGGGGTTGCAGCTATGCCGAGTGGATTATGTTATTGGCATGTGAGTTGTCCGTGCAGGTTCTATTGTTAGCACGTGAGTTATCCTTCCTTTCTCTACATGCCATAATACTGTTTGACTAGGGTATTTGAGAAACAGTGCACATGCACACACGGATATTCTTCTCACGAAGCCTCATGAGTTAGTTTTCAATATTGTGTTGTGCTGGTCTAAAAATGCAGAATTACACCGGAATAACTAATATACTCACTAATTTAAGCTTCTCTTACCTTGCCGTATTTATTTACAATACTTATTGAGTTGGTTGTACTCTCACTACACCTTGCACCATGTGTGCGGATCCAGGCATTTTCGGACACGGTGGTTGTTGATCGTGGAGTTTTACCTGTTCGGAGATTATCGAGGTAGCTGCTTTGGTGTCCGCAAACCTTGACTCTCCTCCCCTATCTCTCAGCTTTGATTATTTTATTCTACTTTCTTAAACAGTGTATTAGACTGTGTTACTGTATAGATGCTCATGTACTCAGTGACACCCATGTTTTGGAAAAAACTTTGTAATGAGTTGAGGTGTTTCCATCCAGTTTTATGAGATTTTTACTTATTTAATCCTTTTTTAGTATATTTTTCAAATTGGAAGTGTTGGTATGTGTGAGTTGTCGGCTTGGCTAGTATCATGATAGGCGCCATCACGACATGTTGAGTTTTGGGTCGTGACAATCTATTAATACAACAACAAATTATAAATGATTAAATACGAAAAAGCAAGGGGATTCAACATATAATATAAATGCATAAATAAAAAATTTATCTAACAATACAGTGTAATTTCCGGCCAAAAGTTGTCAGTTAACACTCTTTCATTAAAGGTGGCTCCGCCACTGTATCAATAGACACCTCTGTTAAGATACTGAAAATCAAGTATAGAGTCAATGAAAGGTGTCCTCCAATGGATATTCGCAGTGATATGGGAGTACCGAGTGTTTGAGGTGTTTAATCATGTAAGAAAACTAAGATTTATAGGGATATAGCAAGAAATCAACAACAATGGCAATTGAAAACTCCGAAGTGCCTTTGTTGTTTGATTTTTCTGTCTGTCTTCTGAAATACGTTGAGATAATTACAAGTTAATGAATTATTGCAAGTAGATCATTATTTGTTAAGATAGATAGAAAATCTGTACTTTTTGTATGTTTCTGCTGCAGGCCCTCAAAAACTCTTCGTTTCAATTCAAAATAATAATTAAAAGTATTTACTTCTAATGTTAACCAACTTTAACAGAATGCTTCAATTCACTTTTCCACATTGGCCAGCCCTAGAGTTACTTAATTTAAAGCAAGTTAAATGTTGTTGTTTAAGATCATATCTTATAAGTCTAACAACTAACAAATCTAAAGTATTTAGCAGACTTTTTCTAATATGTCCTCTTTTTCGTTGTGGCTATCGTTACTAGTTCTTGGATCGCTCAAGCAGGGGATCCAGATATCTTGATCGACTTCATTGTTCCTGAAAATCGAACTGGAGACACATTAGATGGGAATTTCTTCACCTTCACAGGCATGCACAGAATTTTTGGCAGTGTTATTACAAGCTTTAAGGCGACAAAAGCTAGCAAGGTGGAATTTGCAGCTTTGGATGGCTAGAGTACTTCACTTGCTGTCCTTCAGTTTCCTGGCGGGTGTCAACCCGCCCCACACTCACCCTCGTGCATCCGAGCTATTATTGGTAGTGCAGGGCAGTCTAGAAGTTGGATTGTTAGATAGTAACAACCTCTATACTTAGACTCTAAAAGTTGGTGACTTGTTTGTGTTTCCTAAAGGACTAGTGCATTATCAGTAGAATACTGGTTAAAATAAATCAGCTACAACTGTTTCTGCATTTGGTAGCGCGAATGCTGAACTGTTTCACTTCCAACAACTGTGTCTGCTACTGGTGTCGATGATCAGATTTTCGCTAAGTCATTCAAGACTGATGTTGCTACCATTCAAAAGATCAAGGCTGGTCTTTCATTGATCCGTCTCACTCAAATGTTTTTTATAAGTTAATCCATTGTAGCATGTAGACTAGTGTTTATAGGAAAATAACAAGATACCTTGAAAAAGAACAAGTATTAAAGCCACCATAACACTAGTGAAAATGAAGGACAATGGCATTTGAAACTCTTAAGTAGCTCCATAATTTCATTTTTCTGTTTGGCAAAAGAAAATGTGTCATAATAGTTATAAATTATAAAGAAGTGGATGTTGAGCTTACCTCAATACAAAAGCTAGCTCCTGAGGGAGGACTACCAAATACCACATAAGGAGATCACAACTCATTCCCCTCAGCCAATGTGGCACTGAACACTCGCTGGCACGCCTAGAACTGGAGAGTGGATAATATAACACGAGCCATAACATTGAGAAACACAATAATAGAGATCGATGGATTTGGTTCTGATACCATGTAATGAAAATGAACATTAGACTTAACTCGACCATAAAAGCTAACTTGTAAAGTGAACTTTCAACGATTTTTATGGCGATAGGTCAGAGGCAGATCCAAGATTTAAAATTTTTAGTTCAAATTTAAAGATTTTTACGTTCAACCTATTATATTTTTAAAACTATAAGTCCAGGCCTATTACTTATTGCAATTTCAATGAATTTTTGCATATAAATTTATACTTTGCATTGATCTTGCTAATACCATATACTCCTCTTACTTTGCATAACTTTTGTATCTCTAATAGTTAAATGGATACTAAATTGTCATCTTCCAGGGGATGTACATTTCATCTTTTTGTTTTGTTTCTTTTAGGAAACTTTGATCTTGCTAATACCATATACTCTTCCTATTTTGCATCAGAGAGAAAATTGAGATTAGACATTGAAACAGATGAATCATGATGCCATTAATAGTTTACTTATGTAACTATTCGGCTGATTGTTTTGAGAATATTAGCCCTGATTTCCTATTTATTGCTCCCTCTATTTTATTTTGTGGTAATGTGACTTACCGGGGCGCTTGGTGTTGGGTCCGGGAGAATTTCGGAGTGAAATGGGACACATAGTTCCTAAATTGGATGTTTAAGTCGTAGGAGTTGACCGTAGTTTGACTTGTGTAAAGACGACTCTGGAATGAAATTTTGATGATTCTAATAGCTCAGTATGGTGATTTAAGTCTTAGGAGCGTGTCTGGATGTTGATTTGGAGAAAGGAAAACAAGAATTTTATATGTTAAGGAAAACAAGAACCAAACAATACAGCAAATAAAGAATATCAACAGGGGCACTCCCGAGATACCGCCTCGTAGTCCCAAATCGTAAAAGCAAATCACAGTCTTTCCTTATCACCGCGAGAGCCTTTATATTTGGTCTTGAAAATCATTTTCCCGAAATAGCATCTCGCGTTTTAGCCCACCTTATCACATCGCATGGCTTCTAGTAATTCCCCTGCTAGCCACGCGTATCAAGCCCACCTTATCTCACCCATGCATTTCAACACCCAGAGCATATCAATAATCACAATGGCACGACAGCGTGCAACAATAACAACTGCATGGCAAAAACCTCGTGCAACAATAACAACGGCACGACAGAAACCTCGTGCAAACAACCAAACAATCACTTCAACAATAACACGAAAGCCAAGACACAACAACTAAGTAAATGATATTTCACAACTTACAAATTGCCTCAAAAGAACTATGGCCTTGCAATTCAACATCAAACTCAACGGCAAGATATTTCAAGTAAAAAGTTCCACAGTTAAGTAATGAATACGGAAATCAAGAAAAATAACTAATTCAACTAAACATGTGATACAAGTTGCAAATAGGAGATAAGAAAAGTAGACATGTGAAATTAGGCAAAACATGATGACTATAACGTGCGAAAGTAACTCAATTAAGGCATGAAAAGGAAACTACGTAGCAAAAAACCAGAATTTCAACATTTAGCTCGTGTACGCACTCGTCACCTTGCGTACACGACCTTCACATATCACAAATTATCACCAAAATACCAAATCCTAAGGGGAATTTCTCCCACACAAGGTTAGACAAGTCACTTACCTCAAACCACGCTCAATCAATCAATTAGTAGGACTTTTCCTTGATTTTTCAACTCCGAACGGCTCGAATCTAGCCAAAATAATTTCATACTATTAATATAACTATAGAAAACTAATTTAAATAATGATCGTAGCTAAGAATTGAAAAATCGCTCCAAAAAGTCAACCCAGGCCCACGTCTCGAAACCCGACTAAAATTATAAAATCCGAACACCCATTCGATATCGAGTCCAACAATGTAAGAATTATCAAAATTCGACCTCATTTAGCCTTTCAAAACCCAAAATCTTGGTCTAAGAACTTCTACACTTTTTCCCCAAAATTTTAAACTCAAAAACCATAATTAAAAGATGTAATTAACAATAAATACATGGGAATTACTCAAAAACGAGTCAAGAATCCTTGCCCAAATGCTTCCTCTGAAAATCCCTCAAAGTCTTGCCTCAATCGATCTCTCCAAGTCCCAAAGTGAAAATGAAATCAAACCCTCGATTTTTTCCTTTTCTGCCCAGCGACTTCCGCATCTATGGCCTTTGGGTTGCTTCTGCGGCGCCGCACCTGCGGAAAAACTATCGCAAGTGCAGTCCCAACTTAAATCTAGGGCTTCCGCTTCTACGGATAAGGGCTCGCTTCTGCGGGAAAAAGGATCGCACCTACGATCATGCCCCAAGGGTGTTTCTCAGTTCCACTTCTGCGAGGGAACTTCCACATCCGCGAGTTCGCTCCTGCGGACACATGATCGCACCTGCGATCCCAGCTAGGCTAGATCAAATCCGCTCCTGCGACCAATGGCTCGCAATTGGGAGCCCGTACTTGGGGCCAATCCCTTTGCAGGTGCGAAGGCACCAGAACCAGCCCAGCATCAGCAAATTCCCTAAGTCCAAAAATGATCAGATTCACATCCGGAGCCCCCGGGACCCCGTCTGAATATACCAAAAAGTTTCAAAACACATAATGGACCAGATCCAGTCCACAAATCACATAAAACAACATCAAAAACACGAATCACACTCCAATTCAAGCCTAATGAACTTATGAACTTCCGAATTCATAAACCATCCGGTGATTCATACCAAAACAACTCCGATTAACCCCAACTTTTGCACGCAAGTCATGATTAACATTACGGGCCTATTTCAACTTCCAGAATCGGGATCCGACCCCGATATCAAAAAGTCCACTCCCGGTCAAACTTTCCAAAAATCTTCCAACTTTCGCCAATTAACGGCAAAATGACCTACGGACCTCCAAATCAACGGTGGGGAAATACCTGTGTTGTCAGTGTTGTGAATGTATATCATGTATGATTTAGTTTTATTTTTGTCTTTTTAATAGTTGTATTGTTATTATTCTTAATAGTTGTGTTGTTAGTATTTTAATGTATAAACTAACAATTTTTGAAAAAAAAGTTCGGATTTTTCCCGATGATGGATCCTTGTATTGAGGGATAAAGTTTGATTAAAAACAACAAAAAGATTTTTTTTATTTTAGTAGGTAGTATTCCTTTGTTTTTCTTAAGGCACCGGTTCTTTTTCAAGGATGTAGCTAGAACAGGGCAAATTAATTTCTTTGTAGGAATAGTTTAGAAAGAAACTGAGTTATGTTGAGATACTTATTGACATGGTTGATGCTGGCACAATAGGCTATGACACACGCTCTGTTTTCCCGTTTAGTTGAAGTGAATTGTTAAGCCCAAGAAAAGGAAAACCGCCTAATTTGTAACACCTCTTCTCAGTTGTTGATTTGTACACCATATAGTGTAATATTGCTTAATTGTCTCAATTATGTATGCTTGCTTGACTTGAAATTTGAACAGAACCGTCGTGATTGAGTCATGTGCAATGTGTGAGTGAGGTTTTTGATTCTCTGTGCTATCTTGTATAGTCTAGAACTTGCCCCGTGTGTTAATTGAAGCGAAATTGTAAGTTGGACTAATCTAAGAAATGATATAGGCATTTTCTTGTTTGATATAGATGTGCCTGTCACATCGAATATAAAATTATCCGTTGCTAGCCCCTTTGAGCCTATAGGCCTTTTTCTTTGGTATCTACATTACAAGCCATTCCCTTATTTTGTTCTTGAATTAAACCTTATTTGAATCTTTACCTCCTAAGGCACTTAGCCGCTAAAAGAAGTAAGGGTAGACTTTGGGGATTGTCTTGATTATGAGTGGACCCGTGAAAGGACTTGTCGGTGCACTGAAGCTGAAATTGAGAGTCACTAGCTGATGAGTAATTATATGGAGTGTGAAAAAGAAAGAGAAAGGAAAAAAAAAAAAGAAAGAAAGAAAGAAAGAAAGATGTTAGAAATATATCCTACCCGTCCCCTAACCTACATTACAACCTTAAAAGTCCTAATTGATCCTAGATTTGACTAACTTAAAGTAGTAGAGACCTACACTACGGGCAAGATTATGGTACTATTACGGGAAGCATATGAGTTCTTTGTGAGAGTGAGGGCATTTTGTTCAAATTGTGTGATATTATTAATCTATGTTCACTCTTCGGATTGCGGTAAGGGCACATGATTTCATGAATGATTGGTAATGTTGTAAATTATCTTGTTAGGTGAGTGTATGTATTGAGATTGCTTAATGGTTGCGAGTCAGCTCTTGAGGTTGGGTGGTGACATTTGGGTTGTTGGATTATATCGAAGTATTATGCTTGAGTAGACTTTACGGGAAGAATATGGATTAATTGTGTGTTCATGCTTACTTGCCAGTGTTGATTATGTTCAAAAGTATGATTTGGTTGAAAAGTCGAATGCTTCGTGATGATATAAAGTGCATGTGGTTGGGAAGTTGGTAAATAATCCCATTGCTCGAGGGCGAGCAAGAGTCTAAGTGTGGGGTGTTGATGTTTGGTGTAAAAGATATATATTTCTAAGTAAATCACCTCATATTTGACTTTTATTTTATGAAATTGGGATGTTAATTGCTACGATTCATGTTAAATTAAAGTGTTTTTATGTATAGGAATGAGTCGGGAGCAATTGGGGGCGAAACGAGCAAGAAATAAGCCAAAACGAGACAAAAACGGACAAAGGAGCAGTTGGGCGCCACAAGCAGCGCCTGGCGTCGCCTGTGGCGCTGAAGGCAGTGAGATCAGAGAGGCCACTGGACGCAGCGCCCTGGTGGGCGCCTGGCACCACCCAGGGCGTCGGAGACGCTGAGTTGCCTAGTTCGCTTAGGATTTGGCTATTTTCGACTCTAACCCTTCCCAACACCTATATAAACACATCTAAACCCAAGAGGAAGGGGGAGAACGTGATTTGGGAGGCAAAAGCACAACGGAACATCGCACGGAAGCATCGATTCTCAGTTCTTCATTCTTTCTAGTATTTTTATAATTTATTCAATACTCTATATTTTGATTGGTTTTATCATGAGTGGCTAATCACCCCTTGTTCTGGGGTTGTGATTAGCCATGAATATTGTTGTTCGAAGTTAACGATTTCTTGATTATAATTCATGATTATATGGTTGTTTCTGCAATTCTATGTTTAATTGCTTAATTGTTTGGCCAGCAATTAGGTTCTATCAACTATCTATGCTATGTTTGGGAAAACTATGTTTAGATTAGAGAAGAATTAAAGAAAGCATGTTCTTAACCTTTTAAGGGGGGCGGATTCGTGGTTAGGATAGGAATATACTTAATCACCATGCTTAATTGAATATCGTGTTTTTATTGCGTTCTTGATAGATTAATTCCATAGGAATATAGGTGTTAATTTGTTAAGAATAGGCGAATAGTACTTCGGAAGAAGGCTATGAGAACGTTTATCGATTAATTAGCAACCATAAGTGAATTATATGAAAGGGAAGTTAATTAGAACACAATAGGATTGGTGAAATAATCACAACCCTAGAATAATTGTCTCTATTGATTAAACAACACTTAATTTGTTCTTNGACAATGAAGCTACTGCAAAGAAGTAGTTGAAGACAAAACAAAAGAAAGAAAAAGAGGAAGAGCAATAAATATTGAAGAAAAAGATCCTGCAAAGTAGAAGAAAAGCAAGGAAGAAAGAGACAAAGGAAGATACGTGAAAGCGACATAAAAAGACAGCTATGTAATAAAGCCAAAAATAGTATAGTATTTTGCTTTTTGATCTTTAATTTTCAATCGTCCAAGTGTAAAGAAAAGGACGGTTAACTTTTTATTTTTTTGACTTTTAATTAGAACCGCCCATCTGTAAAGTAGGAAGGGCAATTAGGACTTTTTGTTAATAGTTTTTTCATGTATAAATAGAAGAAGGCAGAGACGGAGGAAGTAAGCCCAACAGAAGCCTTCCACAGGCAAAACTTTCCTCACTTCTCTCCAATCCCTCTGACTCCCATCTTTGTAAAATACATATTTAAGAAATAAACTACTTTGTCCATACATGGAGCATATATCACAAACTACTTCAGATACTACACAGGAAAATCTACCAACAGAGGTAAATTCATTTATCATTATGAATGGCTAAACTTTTATATTCCTGATAATCTCTTAAATGTTATATTAGTTTAATCATGTTATAGTATTGTTTTACTGAACATTTTTAGTAAGTTTGCCATATGAGTAAGTAGGCTGAGAGTAGTCAAGCCCAGGCTATGCCGTCCTAAGGTGGAAACCGGAAAAGGCAAGGAGGCCGTGTTAAGGGGAGTACACAGTGTTGAGGCGCTGCTAGGGTAGATGATTGAAGCCGAAAAAAAGTATGGTAGTGACTAAACAAAATGTTCAGGATAACTTTAATATAATATGATAAAACTGGCATAACATATATAGAGATTAGAGGGAATAAACGTTTAGATTTAATGAAAATGGTGAATACTTATTTGTTAGATAACAATGAACAATATAAGATACTGGTACTATATATACTTAGAAAACTTAACAATGATGTTAAAGAAAAAATATTTGACTTATTAATTATGGAAGAAATAATAGAATCTACCGTACAACAATGGTATGATTTTGACATACTATATGATATAGATTTATATGACTCAGATATCTATTCAGATTAATGATAAATCAAGAATACTTAGAATATTGGATAGAAACTATGAAAAATCTAGATTTATTAGAAAAATTACTTATAGACAATATAATAAATTATATTAGAACACAAGAATATAAATTTATGGATGTGCCTGTCACATCGAATATAAATTTGTCCATTGCTAGCCCCTTTGAGCCTATAGGCCTTTTTCTTTGGTACCTATGTTACAAGTCATTCCCTTATTTTGTTCTTGAATTAGACCTTATTTGAACCTTTATCTCCTAAGGCACTTAGTCGCTAAAAGAAGTAAGGGTAGAGTTAGGGGGATTGTCTTGATTATGAGGGGACCCGTGAAAAGACTTGTCGGTGCAATGAAGCTAAAATTAAGAATCACTAGCTGATGAATATTGGTATGGAGTGTGAAAAAAAAAAACACCTCCTATTGATTTGTGCTAGTGGAATGATAAAAATGCTGAGTTGAAAAAGGAAGCCTGTGTACATGAGACAAGTTTAGTAATTGAAAAAGAAAAGTGTTCAAATTGTGATTGTAGTGTATTAAGTGCTTAGGAGGACTAGCCACTATTACCAGATATATCCTACCCGTCCCTTAGCCTACATTACAACCTTAAAAGGCCTAGTTGATCTTAGATTTGACTAACTCAATTAGTAGAAATCTACACTACAGGCAAGCTTATGGTACTTTACGGGAAGCATATGAGTTCCTTGTGAGAGTGAGGGCATTTTGTTCAAAATTGTGTGATATGATTCATATATGTTCACTCTTCGGATTGTGGTAAGGGCACATGATTTCATGAGCGTTGGTGATGTTGTAAAATTTATCTTGTTAGGTAAGTATATGTATTGAGATTGCTTAATGGTTGCCAGTCGGTTTTTGAGGTTGGGTGGTGACATTTGGGTTGTTGGATGATATTGAAGTATTATGTTTAAATAGACTTTACGGGAAGTATATGAATTAATTGTGTGTGCATGCTTACTTACTAGTATTGATTGTGTTCAAAAGTATGATTTGATTGAAAAGGCAAATGATTCGTGATGATATTAAGTGGATGTAGTTGGGAAGTTGGTATATAATCCCATTGCTCGAGGGCGAGCAAGAGTCTAAGTGTGGGGTGTTGATGTTTGGTGTAAAAGACATATATTTTTTTGTAAATCACCTCATATGTGGCTTTTGTTTTATGAAAGTGGGATGTTAATTGCTTCGATTCATGTTAAATTAAAGTGTTTTTATGTGTAGGAATGAGT